>ML798643.1:316822-328441 GCA_009831015.1 Picea engelmannii | reverse complement strand
ACAATTATCGACTTGGTTAATCCTCAATGGGGATTTAACCTAATAATAAAAATAATAATAATGACATGATTAATCCACAATGGGGATTTAATCCAATAACAAAATAATAAGAATGCCCTTCGCAGTTACATTATTTCAACACTATAAGCTTGTTTGGTAAAACGTTGTGCTCTCTCCCTTTCAAAATAACTTATTACTAGGGCTGACGTCACACCTCTTGCAACAACAAGATATAGGTGACGCAACAACATTATATATATGAGCTAATTAGAGATATTTATTGCATTGTGAATTAATACAAGGTCTTAATTGTGCACATTGAATGCTCATTATCTCTTATGCTTTATTAAAGGAGTGATAATAGTCATTGGTCTTTGTTTAGCAATCATTGACTTCGTCAATAATAGCATTTGATCATTGCTCATGTGAATATTTGAATATAGTCATTAATCCTTTTGAAGTACTAACCCAGTGCAGCACATATTCTAGTTATTTGTCTTGTCTCGCAAGCAGGTGCCATTCAGTGGAAGACTTTTCTCTTGACTATCTCATACTTGGCAGTAATATGTGGAAGGGATTCTTTAACTTGGTCCATTACCCCTCTAGCCCTTCAGAAATCCAGATTACATAGGGACGTCTCCCTTGGACTAGCCCTTCTAAATAGAAAGAGCCCCCCATCGAGGTGACAGTGGGTGGGGAAGCTCCTGTTACGCCGGTTTTAAACCTTGACTCAAGCTACCTAAACCCTTCCTACAAACCGTGCGATAACAGGACAAATTAATAAAGGGAAACTTATTTAATAATTAATTATTTTAATAAAAGGTGAGTGGGTTAAATGGATGGGTGCTAAGGGAGGTACGTATGACTATGGGAGACATGGGATGAATTAATTAATCAAAAAAACGGGCACAAAAATAAAGTAACCCTTTAATTAAATAATTAATTAAAAGGTGAGTGGTAAACTTTATTTAATAATGGTGGGGATAGTGAGTGGGTCTAGAAAGTGGGTCAGAGTTAGGAAAAATGAATGGTATGAGTGGAGGGGGTTAGGATAAAAAGGGTAATTAGTTAATTAATTAAAGGGGTTGAATGAATAGGTTAGGATAAAGGTGAGTGCGGGTATAGTGGAAAGGGGAAGTGGGTTTAGGATTAGGATAGGATAGGGTTAGAGGGTTAATAGGCATAGGGAAAAATGGTTTAGGGACTGTATGGAAAGTGGTTTTATGACAGGTGAAGAAGAATTAGCGAGAAATGTTAGCCTAATTGGCTAAACTTTTTCCACGGAAGTGCCACCTCACCCTATGTGCCCTTGGTCAAATGATGCCACGTAGATGCCACATCTCACTGAAACTTTGGCACACGTCGAAATCTGATCTTGCCACTTGGCACTGCATGGATGATGACTGTACCTTCTAAATATGAAATTTCTAAAAATAGAATCTAGCTCCTAAAGTTTAGGAAACTGTGCACATCATCCAGGTAGACTCAGAGAACACCGCCACATGCTTGCTTAAAAATAAACACTGCTAAAAATAGAAAGTCGTCTGAATGCCCCTGACTTCATACTAATTGAACTCGTTTTTCCACAAGGGATCCAAATATGTGATCAAAATTGACATGCGAGTGCTGGTGCTCAACCTGCCAAAAGTAGTAAACTATGCCAAATCAACCCGAAAAAGATCCAAAAGATGACTCAGAATGTCTCAAGGATCCACAATATGTGCTTATAATCTGAATCTGGGGCTGGGAGTCCAAACTGCTAGAAATAGAAAGTTCCTACATGTCGCCTGAAAAAGTGTTATCGAGCCTAGAATCATGCAGGGACTCTCCCTGCATACTCAGAACTAATCCAAACTGTTAAGAGACCCTTTCAAACTGTGTCTCCTAAAAAGTAACAACGCCTGCTGTATGTAGACATCTCTCTTAAAATGCTTGGAAACCAAGTCAACTCTAACTCTGAACCAAACAACCATGTACTGATCATATACCTGTCTCTCGTGGGAACCAACCTCTGCTAACCATAAGTGCTAAACTCTGGGAGAATCTCAGAATGCCAGCCAAAATAATACATGCTGGCTCTTAACCCTCAAGATTTTCAAGGGTGAAAATCTAGGGGTTAACAATGGCGACTCAAGGGGATGCGATCCCCCTGTGGGATGTCGAGAACCATAAGAATCTTTGTGTCCATAAAACTAAACTGATTCTTTGTGAGAACTCTGTAAGATGTACCAACGATGCTTTGTGAAAAATGAAGAAATATGTACCAAGAATACCTCTATAACTTCATGGAAGGAGAAGAGGCCCTGTAAGTTGATCAAGGGAAACTTGTAACCTGACCTGTAGTGCCAAATCCTATCCATTGGGCCATGGGGTCAAAGTATATAAACCTCCCACTGAAACTAAAACCCAAGGGGTCTCATCCAAATCCGCTACCTGCTACCTGCTACCACTCAATATGTACACTCCTCCCCATGGTAAATGTATAGATGTCGATAGAAGGGAAAGAGTCACTTCATCGGATGTCAATAATGTAAACACCTGTGAAGTGTGAATGAACACCACCAATAATGTCAACGGGTCCTAAGGTACGTGCACAACCTAACACTGTGAACGCTGTTTTGAAGTCGAACAATGAGGCCTTGTCGGATGCGAGATAACCGCCAATAAGGCTAATAACGACCAAGGTGCTCTACTTTTGGGTCATCTATAGATAATGTGTCGAAGTTGATACGAGATGACCTACTGATATTAGATCAATGATGTCTCTCTTCCCTTAGCACGAAGTGATAACTCAAGAAGATCTAGCTGAAAGAACCAGGTACCATATCCCTATGCTGGATGGGGGTTGATTGACTTAAAGCATAAGGCTTAATGATAAGAGATGAGGAGAGAAAACATAAAGCTCACTCAAGACATTCCTATGTCTCCTCAGACTTCCCATCCTAAAGGCTCAATGCTTCAAGAATGATGAGAAATGGAACCCCATCCAGGCTCATTCTAATGATAGACACAAAGGCTTGACAGGTGAAAGATTTCAGATTCAAATTTTAACCCAGGAATAACAATGATGGACAACCATTTATTCAAAAAGGAAAGACACACAAGACTCGACCACATGTTGATATAAGTAGGCAAAAAAACGACGACATTTATGCAAACACTGAAGTAGATAACTGAAGGGAAAAGACACTGCAAGGAAAATGTAGATTGCTGTCCCAAAATTGTAAAAATTAGCAAGAAGAAAATACTGAAATGACAATGCGGAAAGGAAAGAAAACTACCCTACACCCAATTTTTTTTTCCTCAAAGCTGCCATGATTAAATCAGCATACTCAAAGGACCAATGTGACCATGCAACCAAATGATTAGTTTGATGAGAGAGGTCAACAAAGTCAACCTTCCAAGGCGCCCCATCATCAAATCTCATATGACCCAAAACTACCTCGATGTACTTGCTGGTGAAGCCATAACTGAAGGGTGCCAGTTGACTGAAGGCTGGTTGGGACTTAGAACATGTTATTTCAACAGTGATAAGCACGAATGCATGAGAGCTGAAACTCTTGGCATCTACTTGTTGAAATACCTTCATCATTCTGAGCTCAACTAGGTCATGGTGAACTCTGATACCCAAGATCTGATCAATATCAGGATCTTGAAGAACAACCTCAAGATGCAGAATAGTAGGCAAAGTGAAAGGGACATCATTTTCTGGTTGAACCAAAAGTGGCTCCTCCTTTTGTAATGTTGTCTGATCAAGCTGTTCCTGGACCACTACTGTGATAGGCAAGGATGAAAACTCGTGTTGACTGATCTCAACTTGGTTAACCTGTGGTTCCTCCTCTTGAAACTTTTTATCCTCTTGAAACTTTTCATCTTCACTAATGGGAGGAACCAATGAACACTCTTGAGTATTCAAATCTTCACCTTCATCTTCTTGGAACTCTGCATGTGACTCAAATGGTGCAACAATTGGTTTTGGATCATCTAAGATTGGGCTATAACCCTCCTGCTCGTCTCTGGGAACTTGATATAGTGCAAGTTGTGGTTCAGCTTCAATAACAAAGACTTCTTGCACTGCTTTAACAATCGGTAGTTGAAATTCATGGATTGGAATGAAGCCATAGGATGCCATAAAATCTCTTTCCAACTTAATAGCAACAACCTGGGCCTCCTCCAGAGTTCAGGGTTACTTATTCTTGAGAAAAATACCCAAAATACCATCAAATGCATTGAGATAAAAAATCAAAGCACAAGCATCATTAGGCCTTATAGTAATAGGAAATTTATAATAATTTTTAGAAAAACGAGCATTAAAATCATCGACAATTTCATCCCCATTCTTTTTAATATGAGTAAAAGCATTAATTAAGGAAGAATTGTGTAGCTTGTTTGCCCATCTTTCAGTAAACTTCTCTTGGAACAAATCCCATTCATCAATGGAGGCATCCAGAAGGGATTTGTACCATGTTCGTGCCTCCCCTTCAAAGGTCGACACAAACATCCTGATCCACACATCCACATGTTCCACCTCAAAATCATCTAACAATTTTGAAAAAGCAGCCAAGTGGTCCTCAACTAATTTTGCTGACCTTCCTACAAACTAAGGTAAGCATTTAAGCTATTTACATGCAGGTAAGTCATGAGGATAGTCTGGGAATGCAACAAAACTTAGTGGGGCAAAAGCAGAAAATCTCCACCTTATCATTTAGATTTTTGTGGTGAGAGTTTTGTTTAGAAATTATCGAGAGAACCACAGTGTTTTCAATTGCTTGTCGACGTTTCGGATGCACAATAGGATCCATCTTCAAGACAAAAAAGCCCGAGGAAAAACAAGAGAGGAACCCTAATAAATATTAATGAGTGTAGGAAACCTAAAGTCGGCTATGTGAAACCCTAGGTTTGAAAAGATTTTTAAAAATAGGTATTTAATAAAGATTTTGTTTATTAATGAATTAAGTGGTTTTTGATTTAATTTAATAATGGTATTAATATTATTATTAATGTTTATGCTAATTATATGTTAAATTAGGGTTAATTTTTTAGAAAGGTAGTATTAATATTATTATTGTTGTAGTAGTGGTAACAAATTATATGTTGGTAATAATTAGGTTAGTCTTGGAATTGATTTAATTTAATTATCCAGATGATATTAATAATTATTAAAGTATTATGCTAGTTTAAGGTTAAATTAGGGTTAATTTGTAAAATGGTAATAATAATATTATTATTAATGTATATCATAGGAATTTTAATAATGTAAGTTGGTATAAATTAGGGTTAATTTGAGAAATGGTAATAATAATATTATTATTAATGTTTATGCTAATTTATAGGTTAAATTAGGGTTAATTTTTAAAAAGTAGTATTAATATTGTTATTGATGTATTAGTGGTAACAAATTATATGTTGGTATTTACTATTAATTAGTCTTGGAATTTAATTTAAATAACCAAATGATATTAATAGTTATTAAAGTATTATGCTAGTTTTTAGGGTTAATTTGTAAAAAGTAATAATAATATTATTAATGTATATCATAAGGATTATAATAAATTAGGTTGGTTTAGGTTAATAGTTATTAAAGTATTATGCTAGTTTTTAGGGTTAATTTGTAAAAAGTAATAATAATATTATTAATGTATATCATAAGGATTATAATAAAGTATGTTGGTATAAATTAGGTTGGTTTAGGTTATTAAGTTAGAATAATTATTATTTTTATTTTTGACAGTGTAGGGGAGAGGATAGAAGATTAGTCAATGTCGGTTCAAGTGAAACCTAAATGTGTGCTAAGTGCAACCCTAGGATTCAATAAGTTTTAATAATAGTTAGGTTAGTTTTAATAATTAAGTTAGGTTAAGGTTAGGATCTAGTAAAGGGGTAAGTTCTAGAGTCCTGAGGATAAGGCTAATAATATTTTCTTTCCCGAATGAGTGGGATCCAACTTTCACTAATCTCTAGGCCATTGTCTCTATTTAGGTTATTGGGATTTTTGATGATTTTGATTTCTTCTCTAATTCGTCTTTTAAGGAGATGGTCTTCTTTTGCTAAGATTTTGGTGTCTTCAAGGCATATATGATGCTTAGTTGTGAGAGAGTGTTCGGCTAGTGCTGAGGTGCGAGTTCGTTCATTCTTGATGTCAACACCATGCTCTTTAATCCTGGTGTTAAAAGAGCGGTCTGTTTCTCCAATGTAGCATTTGCCACATGAACATTCTATTCTGTATACTCCTTTGCAATTATGTTGGTCAAGTTTGTCTTTAACAGATCTCATTTTCTGTTTGATGGTATTAAGTGGTCTGAATGAGGTCTTAATCTCCTTCTTGTTTAGGATTTTTGCAATTTTATTAGTGACTCTGTAAGGGAGGTAGGCAGTGGGGCTCAGGGTTTGGTTGTTTCTCTGTTGAGGTCTGTTATTTTCTTCTTCTTTTTCTAGCGCTTTCTTTATTGCGTTCTCAATCTCTTTTTGTTTGTAATCTATGTTTTTGAAGACTTTGTGAAGGTGTTTTTTCTCTTGTTCTAGGTGTTCTTTATTTGAAATCCTTATGGCTCTTACTGGTCACCTCACTGTTGAGTTTTGTACCTTGGGAGGTGTTCCCCATGTGTTTCTAGTCTCCTAGAAACATGTGGGATGTACTATACACTTTGTGCCTTGTAGTTTTGCT
Organism: Picea engelmannii; assembly: GCA_009831015.1. NCBI lineage: Eukaryota > Viridiplantae > Streptophyta > Pinopsida > Pinales > Pinaceae > Picea > Picea engelmannii. The sequence continues at coordinate 321,777 of ML798643.1, read as the reverse complement.
TAATTTCACTTTGACTTAGGAGTTTTAAGTCAAAAGTGAAGTTTAGTCATTTATGCCTAAAATGACTATTAATTCAGTTTGTGGGTGAATTAGGGACATAAAGTGAACTTAGGAAACCCAAAGTGGGTTATTGACTTGGATACTTTTGGTGAGATCTCAACCATTGATTAGATGGGAGATGAGATGATCTCATCCATTGGTTTCTTAGGTTTCCTTATGCATGTAAGGGTGAAGGAGAGATTCATTCTTCATTTGCTCACTTGGAAAGGAAAACTTGGAGCATTGAGATGAGGATTGTTGCATTAGATTGCTAGAGCTTGGGCGCATGCTTTCATGGAGGGAGACATTCAGTTACTAGCATGGTTTATTTATCGAGGAGGTTTCACATCTGTGGAGGGTGCACTTGCTTGTGAGGGTGCATCAGTAGTGGGGAGGACTTCTACCCATCAGATTGCAGTGAGATCCATTGCAGAGGGAGGCCATCCAACAAAGCTTCATTCTTATGGAGGGGTTTTCGGATCTGAGCTCACAGTTTGCTTCTGGAGCAGTTTCAGTGGTCTTGAGAGCTTGTATGTGGGGCGCACCTTCTTAGGGCGCACCTGGAGGTTTTGGACTTGTGTTTCAGCCTGGATTTGGCTGCTATTGTATCAGGTTCCTCTATATTTTTTACTTGTTGTATTCCACCTTCTGCTTTCCTCATATATAGACATATATTCCAAACTGGTTTTCCTTGGAGGGGTTTTATCCAGGGTCATGTTGACCAAAAATACCTGTGTACAAAAATGCATGTGTTAGTCTTTTAGATCTGCTTATTTGCATTTGTAAAGATCTTTAGGTGTGTTGTATTTATTTTAGTATGCATGTGTTAACTTCTAGTTACTAAAACTACATGCTAGAGCACTTAAAATTGCAAATTCAACCATAACAAATCAGCAAGAAGTTCTTGGACTGTTGGTTGTCCTAAAACAACAACAAACACTTTACATAACAGTTGAAACTTAGAGCCAAACTGTGGTCAAAGACAGACCTAGTTGGCAAGCTTGATAGGACCTAAAATCTTCATGTTATCAGAGCTGAGGTGGCTGAACTTTTGAGCAGTTTGGACAGCACATTGTTCGCTGTCATATACATCTTCTTGGCAGAATTTTGTGGACAGCCATTGACTCATTCAGTGGTTGTTAGAGGACAGATTTTTGTAGAGGACAGTTGGGCAGTTTTTGACACTTTGTCATCAATCTCTTTTCACACCTACGAAGTAGGAGTGAGACTGATTTGACTTTACCTTTTTTCACACTTATTTTGTTAGGAGTGAGGTCAGATAACGTTTGTCTCTTTTCACACCTATATTGACAGGAGTGAGACAACGTTTTCCTTGGCAGTTTGAGCATCAGTTGGGGATTGCAGTTTGGCAGACATGTCAGCATCTCAGATGCGAGTTGAGGACATATGCTAGCAGGGGCTAGCAATTGGTCGCCTTGGAAGGCGAGGATGGTCTTTGTTCTAGAGGCAACTGTTTCACCCATTCCTGTCACTGCCCCTGTCTTGGTGGCAGAGTTCAGGAAACAGAAGAACAATGCAAAGAGGAGCATTTGTGACGCAGTTTGTGATCATATCATACCCCATTTGATGGGGAAGACTTGTGCATACGAGATGTGGGCATCTCTATGCAAGTTGTATGAGAGCTCTAATGAGAACCAAAAGATGGTTCTCCATGACCGACTCAGGGGCATTCACATGCTCAAGGATGAGTTGATCATTTCATTCCTTGGTCGCTACACCCAGATAAAAGACGAGCTGGCAACCGTCGGAGAGGTTGTGAACCTAACTCTTTGGTGAGGCAAGCTATGAATAGCTTCACCAAACCGTGGGGTCCATTTGTACGGGGCATTGTTTCCATGGAGGTCATGCCTATATGCGAGAGGATGTGGGATGACTTCGTCCAGGAGGAGATTAGTCTTGCAGTCGAGGCTTCTGGACAGCGGAAACAACGACATCAACAGTCTGGTCAGGGTGATGAGGATCTTTCTCTTTGGACAAAGGGCAAGAAGAAGGCCGACCGTGGGAGTCGACAAGGTACCAAGTTTGGGGCCCCCACCACAAGGGAGTGGAGGAGAGAGTAACAATGGTCAGGGCAGTGGTCAGAAGAGAGATATGAGCAAAGTGAAGTGCTTTGTTTGTAAGAAGTTTAGGCACTATGTTGGACAATGTTTGAACAGGAAGAAGAAGAGGGGTGGTACCGCAGCTACAACAAAGGAGACAGGTTTTCAGACACAGTTTCAGAGAGAATGTGCTTTCATCATTTGCTGCACTTTAGTTGAGACAACACCCAATATCTAGTATATTGACAGCGGGGCTTCCAACAATATGACTGGAGTTCGAGAGCACTTGACTGATCTAAGAGACACTGAGGTCATGATAGAGATTGCTCTTGAAGATGACACATTGGTCAGAGTTGCTGGGATTGGCACAATTATGTTTCGGAGAGATAACATGCCACCTATATTGTTCAGGGATGTTCTCTATGTCCCTGGGCTGAAGAAGAATTTGATATCAGTTTCCACCCTCCGTGATAGAGGTCTTGAGGTGACTTTCAGTGGCACAGAGGTACTCATTCATCCTCGGGGGTCTTCACCTACCTCAGGATAGGTGATTGGAGTGATGGATGGGAAACTGTTCAGATTGCTTTTTCAACCACTTCATGCATTGGCAGCGAGCAGCGACAGCAACAGACAATTGTGTTAGCTATGGCATGGCAGAATGGCCCACCTACATCATGGAGCTCTTCGAGGACTGAGAGGGGTTGTGACCGATGTGCCACAGATCAGTATGGAGCATCAAGATGTTTGTAGAGGGTGTGCACTTGGTAAGTTTACCAAGGCATCGTTCCCCAACAGTGACACCAGGTCAGCTGGGATACTGGATTTAGTACATACAGACGTGTGTGGGCCCATGACTCAGAGTTCCTTGAGTGGTTATGAGTACTATCTCACATTTATTGATGACTACTCGTTGAATATTTGGATCTATTTCCTGAAGGCCAAAAGTGAGGTGTTCACACGGTTCCAAGAGTTCAGAGCTCTTGTGGAGAACCAATCGAGAAAGAGGATCAAAGTCTTGCGGTTGGATAACGGGGGAGAGTATTCTTCGAGACAATTTGTAGACTTCTGTGCCCAGCGTGGCATTAGAAGACAAATGACCGTACCCTACAACCCTCAGCAGAGTGGGGTTGCCGAGAGGAAGAACCAGGGCATTACCGGTGCAGCGAGATCCACGCTGCATGATCAGAGTTCGCCTTTATACTTATGGGCAGAGGCATGTGTTACTGCAGCTTACTTGCAGAACAGGAGCCTCCATAGGATATTGGGGAAGATGTTTCTTGAGAAGGCCTTCACTGGTATGAGGCCCGATGTCGAGCACATCAGGATCTTTGGGTGCTTGACCTTTTCTCATGTCCCCTCGGAGAGGAGGACAAAGCTAGACCCCACAGCCCAACAGGGGATTATAGTTGGATACTTAGAGGTGTCCAAAGCCTATCGCATCTACATTCCGCCACTTAGGAGAGTGGTGGTGAGAAGAGATGTCAGATTTGAGGAGGATAGTGCTTTTCAAAGATCTCTTGAGTTGAGAGTCACAGTTGAGGATGATGCAGAGGCACCCATTGCAGTCTCTGAGGGAGCACAGCCCCAGGTTTTAGAGACACCAGTATTAGGGGTGACAGGGTCACCATGCACAACTTTAGGGTCATAGTCAGAGCATGTTCAGTCAGATGGGGCACAGACTTCAGATGGGGCACAGACTTCAGGATCTCAAAGTGGTGAGACGAGTCCTGAGGCAGTCACTCTTGGGCAGAGAGACCTTACTTCTCCGTTGACCACTTCAGGGAAGAGACCTAGATGGTTTCAGGAGACCCTGAAGGAGGCTAGAGAGAATGTAGGGGAGCCTAGGAGCCAGATCAGAGAGAGCAAGTCACTAGTCAGATTGAGAGCATATTTGGCACTAGTGACGAGTATCAGGGATACTGAGCCACAAACATTTGCGGAGGCAGTGGACCAACAGGTCTGGAGAGAGGCCATGGTAGAGGAGTATGACTTCATTGTGCGCAATGATGTCTGGGATGTGGTTCCGATGCTAGTGGGGAAGTCTGTTGTGACTTCCAGGTGGTTGTACAAGACCAAGATTGCTGCAAATGGCAACATTGAGAAACACAAGGCTTGTTTTGTGGCACGAGGCTTCCCTCAGATTGAGGGAGTCGATTATGACGAGACTTTCGCACTAGTTGTGAGATACACCTCCACCAGACAACGAGGCCATTCACACCGAATCTCGCTCTGATACCATATGTAAGGACCCCATTGTTACAACGACAAGCGATGCAAGCAAGAGCAAGTTTTTTTTTTTTTCTTTTTCTTTTTCTTTTTGTGTGAAGCAGGACGACAACAACGACAATAGTTAAACAACACAACTTGACGGTGAACGCAACGCACGTAGATCAGGCAACAAACAACAACGACTCAACACACTAGCACATCAAGCAACTGGGCGAAACATGCGAAAATCAAAGACAGATAAAAACGACTACCCACCCGACAAAAGCAAGACAATTGCTACAAGCTAAGGGACACCATCAACAACCTGACACAAAGGGCGCAACGGCCAGGAACCAGAAACCTTTACGTCGCGCAAAACCAAACGCCTTAAGGCATTACAAACCCAATACCAACAACAATTACAACGAACAACACCCACCTCGCGAAGCACAGACTCCGACTAGGGTATCATTTGCCTCTATCTATCAAGGCGCGCAATGATCCCCTCATCAGGAATCATGCCGTAACAAGGGGATAGGCATGACAGTAACCTTGGCGTAACATACATATCTAGACAAACAACCCAAGAAGGATCCAACGCGCTAGGAGACCAAAATTGACTGTCAACATACAAGAAGACTATGCCCT
>ML798643.1:279062-294046 GCA_009831015.1 Picea engelmannii | reverse complement strand
TATTCTCCACTGCAATTTTCTTCATGTTTTGCACTTCCTCTTTCATGCATTGCCATTCTGTTTTCCCTATTTGGAGAGCTTCCTGTAGCAATGACGCTTGCTCCTTCAGAACTTTGTTGCTTTCTGCTAAAGCCTGGTTTTCAGCTGTTATTCTATGGATTGTACAATCTCTTTCCAACTCTTTAGCTTCTACTACTTCCAACCTCTCTTCTACCTTTAACAGTTCTTTCACATAAAGATCAAATGACCAAGTGAGAGGTGTGGATGTGGGACTATATAAAGGCATAATCATCAATGACTTTTCCTTTTCCTTTAGACTTGTTGCCACATACTTGCAAAGAGGACTTGTTTGAATGTTGTTTCTTGCGAAGGACCCAAGTACTTTCCCTTTGAGACCTTTTTTTGCTTGTCTGCTCCCATTTCAGACGAGCTAGTCTTCGTTTTAATAGGCCTGATACTGTTTGGCATTAACCCAAACCCACTTCCCAGTTTTGGTTGATGAGACAATTTTCACTTGCCCTATATCATTTGTTTCCACGGGTTCTAAAGTTTCTTGTCCCATTGTCATGATGATATTAAGGGAAATCAAAGTCTCTGCCCAAAATTGACCCTCTATTTTAAGCTTAACCCTTCACTATCTTTTGGTTTGACCACTAAAAACTTGCTGCTCTACCCACTGTCCCTGTCCATTGTCCCTCAAGATGAGCCCACTGTCTCTGGCCCTTGTCCCTGTCCTTGTCCCTGGATGTCTGCTATTGCCTTTAAAACAACACGCATTTGCTTCTTGTTATTGAGAGCTTTCTCCAAACAGTTTGCATACATTCTTGATACGATCCCATACTTGGCTGCATTGTAAAATTTGTGAGTGGGTTAAATGGATGGGTGCTAAGGGAGGTACGTAGGACTATGGGAGACGTGGGATGAATTAATTAATAAAAAAGGGGGGACAAAAATAAAGTAACCCTTTAATTAAATAATTAATTAAAAGGTGAGTGGGACACTTTATTTAATAATGGTGGGCATAGTGAGTGGGTCTAGAAAGTGGGTTAGAGTTAGGAAAAATGAATTGTACGAGTGGAGGGGGTTAGGATAAAAAGGGTAATTAATTAATTAATTAAAGGGGTTAAATGAATAGGTTTAGAGTTAGGAAAAATGAATGGTACAAGTGGAGGGGGTTAGGATAAAAGGGTAATTAATTAATTAATTAATTAAAGGGGTTAAATGAATAGGTTAGGATAAAGGTGAGTGAGGGTATAGTGGAAAGGGGAAGTGTGTTTAGGATTAGGATAGGATAGGGTTAGAGAGTTAAGAGGCATAGGGAAAAATGGTTTAGGCACTGTATGGAAAGTGGTGTTATGGCAGGTGAAGAAGAATTAGTGGAAAAGTTAGCCTAATTGGCTAAACTTTCTCAACAAAAGTGCCACGTCAACCTATGCGCCCTTGGTCAAATGATGCCACACGTCACTGAAACTCTACCACATGTCGGAATCTGATCTCGCCACTTGGCATTGCATGGATGATGACTATACTTGCTAAATATGAAATTTCTAAAAATAGAATCCCGCGCCTAAATTTTAGTAAATTGTCCACATCATCCGGGAAGACTAGGAAAACACCGCCACATGTCATTGTCTAAAAATAGACACTACTAGAAATAGAAAGTCGTTCGAATGCCCTTGACTTCATACTCATTGAACTTGTTTTTCTGCAAGGGATCCGAATATGTGATCAATATTGACATGCGAGCCTCGGTGCTCAACTTGCTAAAAATAGTAAAATGTGCCAAATCATCCCAGAAAAGATCGAAAAGGCTCGGAATGTCTCAAGAATCCACAATATGTGTTTAGAATCTGAATCTGGGGCTCGGAGCCCAAACTTCTAAAAATAGAAAGTACCTGCATGTCACCCGAAAAAGTGTTATCGCGCCTAGAATCATGTAAGGACTCTACCTGTATGCTCATAACTGCTCCAAACTGTAAGAGACCCACTCAAACTGTGTCTACTAAAAAGTAGCAACGCCTGTTGTATGTAGACAACTCTCCAATATGGTTGCAATGCCTAATGGTTTTACTATTGTTCTACTATTCCAACCATCTGTGGTTTCCACTGCAACATATCTTAGAATCCTAAAACAAAATCATTAGCGGAAACCCTCAACTGATTGCACATGTAAGAATGCCAACCTCAGAAGTAGTGAACATAGTATGGCAGAATTATTGATGATTGCAACGCTTTGATACTACTTGGTGTGAACTGCTGCAGGATAGTTGGACTAGTGTTGATAACAATATGGCTGTAGATTAGGATAATGAATGTGATTCTGGTTATAATGAGCACACCTCATAATTATATTGTACTGGATGAGTGGAGTGCCAATATGGTCCACATAGACTCTTGTTCACCCAAATAATGATTGTTCAATTAACAATAATTTTGTCAATAAGCTTTGTAAAACATGGAAACACTAGCAAGGTGCATTTGGTTTACCTATTGTATATGATTTTGGTTTCAATGTATGTCGTCATGCTATCATATTTGTTGAACAACAGGTTTGGCAGATAGTGTTTTAACTTGCATTGCCACTTAGAAAGTACCAAAAGCACTTTTTTAGACACTATATTACGGTTTACCATCTTATTGTTTACTGTTGATTTATGCAGGTTGCATTCGTGTGTCCTCAGACACAAAAACCCTGCTTATCAAAGAGTTTGACCTTCTGTCAAGGGAACTCAAAGTTGTAGCTGGGGTATGAGCCTTATTATTTCCTTTTATATATTCAGAAGTCGTATGTGATCTCATACCATAAACCATATGAGATGGGTTTTATCAAAATATGTGATCCGATATACGTGCTTTTGCTGGCATTGTTATGATTAATCTTTTATGAATGGCTTTGAGATGCAGATTCCGGAGCATTCTAATGCTGGTTCTATTCTAAAGAATGTTATGTTTGGAATCTTTGATGACGAAGGGAATATTGATTCCAAGATGAATGGTTGCCAGCATACATTGACAGTTGATTTGTGTACTCTGAGTTCTGTTCAATACACTTTTATTCAGGGAAAGTGTACAGTGCCTAAACTTCAGCTTCCAGAAGACATTGGATTGTTGGAATTTAAAGCGTTCCATTCCTGGCATACAGAGCTATTTGTTCATATTAAGGTAAGAACACTTATATCTGATTCATAAGGATTCAACCCATAACTTGCTACAATGTGCTGTGATTTTTCAGTTTCTACATGGTTTGTTTTTCATTTTATTTTATGAAAGTTCACATTTGGGAATATTATTATGCTATTTGACAAGTATAATTCTTGTATCTTCTAGGTTCATGTTGTTCCTAATCCACAACTAGAGATTGTTAGTGTTCCAGAGCAACCTTTGGATGATGGAGCAGTCTGTCATGCTTATGATGAGAGCACAGCAAGTCAATCACAAATAAGTAATCAAATTATGTTGAATGAAGTAAAATTGTACATCGAGGGTTTTATGAGTGAGATGACGGTGAGTTAAGAACTAAAGTTTAGAATTGTTTGGGTTTATGGTTATATTTGTTTTCTTACCAATTTTCATACTACAATAAATATTGCATCCGATAAAAGTGCATCCATGCAGATGTACATATAACATCATAATTGAAAGGAACTTGACAAAACTTATCTTTACTAAGCAGAGTTGGAATGGTCAAGTATTAAATGGCCATACTGTCTATTACTCTTCAATGGAACTTTGAAGTGTTTGTGGAGTATATGCATTGGGAGGTGATTCCATAATATATAAATTTCCGGATGACCTTTTGTTGTTGTGCTTTGTTTTCATTGGTGTAGAGGCAATGGAATTTGTAGAGTGTGTATTTCGTGGTGAGCATTTTAAAAATGACTCTAATCCTCCAAATGAATCCTTGTCTTGTCTAACCATGCCGAAGTTTGGATTTCCTCAACAAACAATACAAGAGAAAAAATTTAGGTGTGCAAAAGCTACGAAATTTGATGTATAGACAATTTTGCATTTGGAAGATATTATTATCACGAATCATGTGGTGAGTATGTGATTGATTAATTTATCATTTGTTCTCTAATTGTCATGTTCATTCCTTTCGTAGATTCAAAACAGAGGATGTTTCTCTGAAGAGTCTATAATAATAATAATAATCTAAATAATATTTTCTTGGTGTGAGAAACTTCACTAGTTGGATATGTTACCACACAATCTAGCACAAAGTGCAAATCCTTCAGAAGGCACTAAGACAAGTGGAACATGGAAGATATCACCATTGTCATCTAGGCAACAACTTCCCTCTCTTTAGTGAAGGAATATTATCCAACACAAGGGAGGCTTCCCCAGCGGCCTCCAAGAATCCCTAGGAAAGACACAATCAACTCTAGGGCCGCCCCTTGGGTCACTACTAACTTTACCAGCAAGATGAGGACAAGTAAAGTGAATGAAAGTTGGTAGGATGAGACAATTTCCAGATCTGGAGTGTAGAGGATTCAAGCCTGGAGAAGAGGTTTTGCAAGTTCAGGAAATTATTTTAGGGTTTTACAATGTTTATGAGGTCAATAACATGGATAAAAAGTCAAAACGTGTAGGTTATTTATGGCTGGAAATGAAAGTTTTTTGTTACAAAATGTTGAAAAATATATAGCTCAGAAACTCACTATATCAAACTCAGATTTCAACCTCCTATTAAGTTTCAACAGTAAAGTATTAAAACCCAATACAAAACTGTACTTAATGAGCAGAAACATTAGATGATATAGATCTGAAACTGAATCAGCAGCGGAAATAACTCATAACAACAGACAAAATAACAAATTTGGCACCATAAATTCTGGGCAATGCCCCTTGAAGAATACACAGGAAAAATGACAGCTTAAGGGTAAAATTTCTTATTCAGCTCTAGGGAAAATATCAGAGTTTACAGCAGCCTTTACAATAGCATTTAAACACAGTACTTATCTCACTTTCCAGCAAGATAACTCTTCCAGAAAACTCAGCCAGAATTCAGTCTTGGGAAATGTGCCTTGGCTGTATGGCCTGTACGGCCTTGTACAGTCAGCAACAATACCAAAATGTCTTGGAAATCATGCCAGAAAATTTCAGCACTGTAATGTACCTTGCAGAACAGGTTTCACTCAGCAAAAGCGCCTAGAAAATCAAGCCAACCAGCTGTTAAAAGAGAGCCCTCGATTTCTGTGCCTTTCCTCTTGCTGTACGGCCTCTTCCTGTAGCTGCAGTACGGACAACAATAAATGCAGTCTTCTACCTTGGAATGTGTGCCTATCCCTCACCTAGGGATGCATGCCAACTCCCTCTGTTGTGACTCTTTCCCTCCAAGCAAGAAATTCCTCTCTTGGACAATGTGACCGTTCACATTCCCTCCAAAGCTCTCCTCAAGATGTGCGCCCTCTCTCTCCCTCATGAGCTGCCTTTCAGCAATTTCGAAATGTAACTCTTCTAATCCTTGATCTCCCTTGTGACTCTTCACTTTCCCTTGAGATCAACGGTCACGACTTAATCATCTATTGAGGTCACTTAAGTCACTAAAGTGACCCATAACATCATAAAGTCACTTTTACATTTAAAAATTAAAAGACCCAACTTTATAAAATCACTTTATAAAGTTACTTTATAAAAACACATTATAAAGTCACTAGGGAGAAATGTGCTCAGTCACTTCTGCATGCTGGATGTTGCCTATGCAGAAGTACCTCCGAGCTACCAATTCTAACACAAAACGCTAATGTAACCCTAAAATAATTAAAAAGAGTAGAATTCAGAAATTAATGATTGAATATTGGGAGAGTAATTAGTGCCTTCTATTTTTTTTGAGCATATTGGGTCCATTAAGGATTCCTTTGGAGAGATGTGAATGGATATTTTAGGATGATATCCGGAGGTTAATCACTACTAATCCTAGAAGATTCTCCTAAAATATTAAGGAATTCAAGGGAAGGTTTTTCATTGGTAACTTTCCAAGTGTTTTAATAAGGACTTGTTCAAGAAAAATCCAAGAGAATGTTCAACCAACACTAAAGATGCAGCGTTACACTTAAATGAATTCTTAAACAAACCGACAAGATGACACGAGACCACTTACTAAAGAAATATTTTATCCATCAAGACCCTAGCAATGAATATCCATTTAGTAGCAAAGAATCCACAAGCACATCTTCACCAAAAAATTGCTCTAACTAGCCATCCATAGCATTTTTCATAATAGAGGATGTAGAAGTAGACAAGTAGTGATATATCTCCACAAGTAGCAATGATTTACAAGTGAGAAATGATTTTCTTATTTATACAAGAGATCTAGCACCATTATCACAGATAGAAGTCCTAAAAACATAAAATAATCTCTTTATCTCTCTTGAACCCTAGAGATAAGGAAACAATACATTAAAAATACATGAGACATGAGTGGATGAGTCACTGATGTTGAGTTTTGGGGTGTACCTGGGGAAGTTGTCCCCTTGTGGTTGTGGCTCTCTAACCATAGGAGGGAATTTATTAGACCCTTGTACTTTACCTTTTGTTCTAATTTCACTTTGACTTAGAAGTTTTAAGTCAAAAGTGAAATTTTGTCATTTTAGGCAATAGTGATAATTAATTCATTTTGTGGGTGAATTAAAGGACACGGGGCAAACTTAGGAAACTTAACCAAAAGTGGGTTTCTAACTGAGATACTTGTGAGAAGATCGCACCCATTGATTAGAGGCAAGAGACGATCTTGGCCATCAATCTCTAGGTTTGGCCTAAGGATGGCTAAAGAGGGCGCAAGGGAGGAAGAGAGGCATCATTCTCGTTTTGCTCACTTGGAGAGTTTGGAGAGGAGCAAAGAGATGAGGATAGAGGCATTGAGTGAGGCTAGCTTGGGCGCTCTTTTTCATGGAGGGCGCAAGGAGGCTTAGGGCTTCATTCTTTTTTTGTGTGTGTTCATGCTTGGTGGAGGGCACAGTTGAGGAGAAGGGCACAAGGCTTGTAGGCACATGATGGAGTAGATCTTTTGCAGATTTGATTGGCAAGGGTTTGAGATAGTATTCAAATAGAGATTTGCATGCAAGGGTTTCTCAAACCAAAGGAAAGATCAAGGGCACATTTGTGGTCTAATTTTGTCAAGGAAAGGAAGGGCGCACTTCTTGGGCACATTCTTCGAGGAACCTTCTCTCATAGCTTGAGAGGAGCTTGCAAAGTGTACAGGTTATATTGTATTTACTTCTTTTTTGTATTCCATGCTTGAGACACTCCATATATACATATACTCTAAACTGGTTTTCCCCAGGGGGTTTTGTCCAGGGTCATGTTGACCAAAATTTACACTTGTTCATTTTTCATCTATGCTTAGTTGTATATCAGCAGTAGGAGCTTGTAAAGATCCCAGAGGAGTGTTACATGTTTTATGGTATTTGCATGTGCTAACATCAGTTACAAAACCACTTGCAAGGGCACCTTAAAAGAACACTTAACTGTCAATTGGAAGGGAGTTTTCTTGGCATAAATTTCAGACATGTTTGCTGTCCTAAAACAACTGCAAGGACAACTTTGATATAGTAAACTTAGAGCCCAACAAGAGGTCATAAGACAGGCCTGTTGGGAAGCCTTCTAGTTCCTCAAAAATCTATATGGTATCATAGCCTAGGTGGCTAAGAGTTTGCTAATTTGTAGAGGATACAGTGGACAGTTTTTGGGATTGTTTTGGACAGTTGTGGAAAGCCTCTTTTGACACCTGTGTTGATAGGAGTAAGGCTGTACTCTTTTGCAGTGTTTAGCATCAGGTTGAGTTTCAGAGGACAGTCATGTCGGTGACACAGATGGGGGTAGAGGATAGGCTAGCCAGAGCTAGCAACTGGTCCCCTTGGAAGATCGAGATTATATTTGTCTTGGAGGATCTTGAACTATGGGATATAGTTCAAGCTCAAGTGATTCTTCCTCCTGTCACTACTCTCTTGTTGGTAGCAGAGTTCAAGAAGAGGAACACCAAGGCTAAGAGGACTATCTGTGATGCGGTGAGAGACCATGTCATACCCGATTTGATTGGGAAGGACTATGCCWTTGAGATGTGGGACTCATTGTGAAAGCTCTACCAGAGTCCCAATCAGAACCGAAAGATGCTTCTGCAGGAGAAGCTTAGGAGCATTCAGATGCTCAAGTCAGAGTCGGTGACCTCATACCTTGAGAGATTTACAYAGACTCTAGATGAGTTGGTAGCAGTTGGGGAGATTGTGGACCCCATGGWTTTGGTGAGGACAACCTTAAACGACTTCTCCAAACCTTGRGGTTCTTTTGTGCGAGGCATAGTGGCCAGGGAGGCCATGCCCAGTTGGGAGAGACTCTGGGATGACTTCATACAGGAGGCGCTGAGATGCAACTYTGGATCTTCAAGAGAACAACGTATTGCAGAGGGTGAGGTGTATCTTGCTCTTTGGACAAAGGGAAAAMAGAAGGTCGACAAGGGTGCTAGACAGGGTCCCAAGATGGGGGCCAAGCCACATGAGAGTGGCAATGGGYAGAAGAGAGATATGAGCAAAGTAAAGTGTTTTTCTTGTAAGAAGATGGGGAACTATTCTGGCCAATGGCCCAACAGGAAGAAGAGGTCGGGTGGTACAACAACTACAACAAATGAAGAGCTTACGACAGTTTGAGAGGGAGTGTGCCTTCCTTATTTGTTGCACGACAGCTGAGACGACACCCAACATCTAGTATAGACAGTGGCGCTACAAGCCATATGTCGGGTGTGAGAGAGCACTTCACTGATCTTAAAGATCCTGAGGTCAAGATGGAGATAACACTTGGAGATGACACCATAGTCAGAGTTGCTGGGCGTGGCACAGTGACATTTTAGAGGGATACTATGCCCCACCCATATCGCTCAGGGATGCATTGTACGTCCTTGGGCTGAAGAAGAATCTGATATCAGTTTCCATCCTTGAGGACAAGGGTCTTGAGGTGTCCTTCAGAGGGACAGAGGTCCTCATACACCCTAAGGGGTCCTGTCTCACCTCAGGGAAGGTGATTGGAGTGAGGGATGGTAAACTATATAGATTGTTTTTTCAGCCCCTGCATGCCTTGGCAGCGAGTAGCGACAACAACAGTCAATTATGTGAGTTATGGCATCGAAGGATGGCTCACCTACATCATGGGGCTCTTGGAGGGTTGAGAGAGCTTGTGATAGGAGTACCACAGTTCAACTTAGAGCATTAAGATGTGTGCAGAGGGTGTGCCATTGGTATGTTTACCAAGGCTGTTTTCCCCAGCAGTGACAACAGGTTAGCTTCGACACTGGATTTAGTACACAGTGCACATAGATGTGTGTGGGCCCATGTCTCGTGTGTCCGTAAGTGGTTGAGTATTATCTCACTTTCATAGATGACCACTACAGGAAGACATGGATCTATTTCCTGAAGGCCAAGACTGAGCTCTTCAAGAGGTTCCAAGAGTTCAAAGCTCTTGTGGAGAACCAAACAGGAAAGAAGATCAAGTTCTTACGGTCAGACAATGGAGGTGAGTACGCCTCCACAGAGTTTGTGGACTTCTGTACCCATGCAGGGGTCAAAAGGCAGATGATCGTGCCTTACAACCCCTAGCAGAACGAGGTTGCAAAGAGGAAGAACAAGGCCATTATAGGTGCAACGAGATCGATGCTGCATGATCAAGCACTGCCTTTATACTTATGGGCTGATGCGAGTGCTGTTGCAGTTTATCTGCAGGACATGAGTCCCCACAGGGTTTTGGGGAGGAAGACTCTTGAGGAGGCCTTTACTGGTGTAGGAGGCCCGATGTTGAGCATATTCGGATTTTTGGATGCTTGACATACTCTCATGTCCCCTCAGAGAAAAGGAAAAAGCTAGACCCCACAACCCAGCAGAGTATCTTAGTTGGTTACTTAGAGGTCTCGAAGGCCTACCAGATCTACATTCCATCACAGTGAAAAGTGGTGGTGAGCAGAGATGCCAGATTCGAGGAGGGTAGAGCTTTCAGGAGGTCTCTCGAGTCAATAGATAATATTGAGGAGGTCCCAGAGACTCAGATTGATGTTTTAGAGGGGGCACAACCTCATGAGTCGAGTGCACTAGTTTCAATGGTGACAGGGTCACCTTGGACAACTTCAGGTTCACAGTTGCAGATTATTTAGGAAGAGGGTGTAGAGGCTTTAGGATCTCAGAGTGTTGGGATTAGATTTGAGGCAGAGACTCTTGGGCGCGAAGATATTACTTCTCCCTTGGTTACTCCAGGGAAGAGGAAACCGAGATGGTTTTAGGAGACCCTGAAGGAAGCCAAGGAGGATGTTGGAGAGCCCAAGGGATTGGTCAGAGAGAGAAGAGCGCCAGAGAGGCTTGGGTTCTACTTGGTGATGGTGATGAGCATCACAGATTTAGAGTCCGAGAAATTTGCGCCGGAAGTTGACCAGCAGGTTTGGCGAGAGGCAATGTCGGAATAGTATGACTCCATTATGTGCAATGATGTATGGGAGGTGGTGCCGAGGCTAGTGGGGAAGTCAATTGTGACTTCCAAATGGTTGTATAAGACCAAGTATGCTGCAGATGGCAGCATAGAGAAACAAAAAGCCTGGTTTGTGGCGCGAGGATTCTCTTAGGTAGAGGGAGTGGACTATGATGAGACATTCGGACTAGTTGCGAGATACACTTCCATTCGGAGTATTATTGCCATAGCGGCAGAGATGGGTTGGAGGATACATCAAATGGATGTAAAGATCGCATTTCTGAATGGCTTTATTGAGGAGGAGGTGTACATAGAGAAACCACAAGGGTTTGAGGTGTTGGAGAGAGAGTCTCACATGTGCCTTCCGAGAAAGGCATTGTATGGTTTGTTATCCCCATTTTGTGGATAACTAAGGAGATTACGTCTTGAGGCCCTCAGGTTGTAGATATGGAGTGCCGAGAGACTACCTGATGAACAGTGTACCCTTTTGCATAGTTGGAGACCCCTCTCACCACCACACATGTAGCAGATTTTCAAATGGCATCCACCACATCAGCTGGCTTTCGGAAGGCAGTGGGCCTTGCTCAATGAGGTACAAGTTAGTATGACATTACCATTTCTGGCCATCACACCAGGGTAATGGCTCTCAGTTGCATGGCTGAGAGAAAGGGGTCTCATCACGAGCCAACCTTCTCATTTTTGTGAAAATACTTGTGTGTGTTACTGTCGATATCTGGTAGCCACGCCAGGGCAGTGGCCTCCAACTCACCCTATTCTATATGTAAAGAAAATACAAAGAAATAAAGATAAAAGGCAATTGATGGGCTTGGAAAAAATGCATTATGGACGAAGGTGCGACACACCCTCCACAAAGGCACCCATAAATGAGATACTATGGACCCTTGCATATCATGAACCCCATGCCCATTGAGTACTTCCCCCATGACTCAAATAGGGTTGTTCCTAGACTTAGGGGGTTTGATCCATTGAAAAGAAGTACCATGCCAACCCTCCCACAACCAAACTTGGCAAAACGTCTAGTGTATTAGGCACATGTTTGTATGATGTAGTCCTGGTATGCATGCTTTAATGGCTCTTTTATTGACTTGATTCACTCATCATGATGCTTTGACTTGAGATCCTTGGAGGGCGTATCCATTTGTCTTGCAGGTACAAGTTGGTGGCCAGTTTTGGAAGAACAAGCGTAGATCGTATCCATTTGTCTTCCTGGTATAGGTTGGTGGCCAGTTTTGGAAGAACAACCCTAGCTTGGGCTTCCATGAGGGCAAGCAACCCACCGGATGGATGACATAGGCCCACATGCCAAACGACAGAGAGATGCTTTCGAAGGTTTAGGAGACGGCTGGACAAACATAGCCCAACCTTTGCATGCCAAACAACTTGCCTATAAAGGGAAAAACATCACTCCCTGGGGGCTTGACGTGACATTTGAGGGGCATATGGTGGTTGATGATGAATCAGAGCATGACACATGGCATTTTGAGGTGGAGAGGCTTCAGATGATTGCCACATGGCCTTTGGAGGCTCTACCTTGCAACCTAGCTCCAACGACTTGCTCAATTTTCCAAAACGTCCTCCTTCAAGGGATGACATCACCTTTGTTTTAGGGTTTTCAATGTGTAAAATCGTCTTAAATTATTGTAAAGGGGCAAGACAAGGGCTGTTATCCCCTTGTGTTGTGTTTTACCCTAAAATTATGGACAATTGTGGACAAATTATGTTTAGGAGGATGATATAAATTGAGATTGCCTCATTTCATTTTCACGTAAGACATAACTCTCCATTGTGAGAGGCTCTTGGACTGAAATTTTTGCTCTCTTTGGCTAGCTCTCTCTCTTGTGCTTTTGTTTATGGCTATGTCTTGGTTATGGTTGATGGAAATGGTGCTCTAGCCTTGGAAGGCTTTCTTGATTGCTTTTTTGGTGGTTAGTGTAGCTTTTATTGCCTTTTAATGCTTGACGGTGTTGTTTATTTCATTGTATTATCATTTGTACAAGTTAAAGGTTCTATTTTCCTGAGCCAAGTAGGGAGTATAGGGGCATACACCCCTACTTGTGTTTCCACCATTTTATTGCTAAGGGAATATTGCTTCACAAGGGTTTTCTAAGAGGAGTGTAATTGCATACACCCTCCTAGTTGAAACCCTAGCTAAGAGAAGTTTGCCTTGGGGAGTAAAAGGGTTTACACCCCCAAGGAAGTAGCCTATCTGGCTTCTTCACATTCTCTTGACTCCATTAACCCTTTCTTAAAGGCACTAGTTATTTACTTATTGCATGGGAGAAATAAATTGCGGCCTTGTTAAATGCATAAATTTCAAGTTTTAAAGTTGTCTCTTTTGGATAATGATCTTGATGCCTTGGGGATTCTTCCTCCCTTAAGGCGTTCTCTTTTACCCACAAATCAAGTTGCTGCACTAACTTGTTTTCTACAGCCATAAGGCTGCAGAAAATCACTAAGTCTAGGTGCTAATATCTCACTAATTAGCCCCTAACTTTCCTCCAATTTTCAGCCACCAAGTTTCCTAGCCAGAGCAAACTTTTTGGGCCACCTAGCACTAACATTTGACCACTAACTTTGCTGATAATTGACATAGTTAGCTACTGTTAATTTTAGAGAAGCTATTAAGTTTCTTTTCAATTTACTAGATAACAATAGCATAGATAGGATCACTGAGAGAAACACAATCACACGATACAAAACATTTATCTTGGGAAACCCTCATGGGGGAGAAAACCTAGCAAAATCTTCCGTAATATAGATAGCCAATACAATGCCAAGACAATAGACCAAAACACTAGAGAATATCCAACATTGAGCAATGTGCCTCTCTCTTCCTTCTTTTCCCAACTGCAGCTCTCCAAACTTGCGCACTTGATGACTGAATGGGTGAGTGAACAAATGAGGTGCTAGCCTCCTTTATTTATACTCGCTGGCAGGCATTGGAAAGGTGTCTCTTCACTGGGCAGGGCCAACTTCTCTTCTTAGTGGTTAAAACCACTTTGATTAGGCCTGGGGGCGACTTCTTAATTAGGATAATATAATTAGGGTTTGACCAATCCACAAAAGGGGATTTGGTCAAGTACAAAGCTCGACATGATCAATCCACAAAAGGGGATTGATCTGATGAATCACTAGGGTGCACTCATTGAGCCCAGGAGGTGCGCAAACCCCCAGGGGGTGACATCCAGAGATTTAGAGGTCAGATCTTCAACCCGATAGTCATTAGGATCAGCCTAGAGGCCAGGGCGCTTCTTTTGAGACTGTTTCCACCTCATTCCGACGGGTATTGCCATCAGGGCGAGTTTTCCACATTTTACAGCAGTTACCGTGAGTTGCCAGACTGCTTTTTGCCGATCTATCCGTGCATGCGCAGACCAACATTCATTCTTTTGACCACGCGTATTTCTTATTAGTTGATTTGTATTCCAGTGACTATCCATGAGATCTAACTGACGATTATTATATCTGCTTCCAGTCATTATTGGATTTCCTGCTTTTCCTCATTATATATATCAGTGAGCTGTGTTATCCTTATTTCACATGCATTGTCTTATACTGCTAAAACACTTAATGAATTGAAACACACTTGTGAAAATCACCAAGCATGTTCACATAGTAACTCAAACACATTCAGAAACCCCCAGAGTATTAGATTCAATGCAAAAACCGTAGTTCAACAGTAGATATCCAGATCAGCTGGATCAGGGATATTTCATAAGATGCTGATAAGTTTGTGAGACTTCCATGTTGAGAGCTGTAATGATAAATGCACCATGGCCAAGTGATGCATACAGACTCTATAAAACACAACCAAGTGGGAATGACATAGGTGCGCATGACATGCGCTGGACTAGGCCCACAAACTACGATCACCACTACAAAGTCAATGGCTCCACACAACCATGTGTCCGAATAGATCCATGCCAAGGCCTCCCATCCTATCTAGGACGAAAGACATTGAAACGAGGACTAATGGGACTAAGTCTACGAGTTCATAATACATACTCATCCACATGGCCTACACGGCTTTAGACTTGCATTCTTGGGCTTACATTGGTGTAGCCAAATGAAAAAATGTAGGGTACCTCCTGGAGAGGTAACAAAAACAATCATCCAGCACTGTGGCTGCCTACTGGAGTGTATTGTCACTTCCAGCCATGATTTTTATCACCCGACTATGTCTCCCTGCCAGCCAAAATCTCCCAGCCCTAGTGCTGCTCTAGCAACTTCTCCTTGCGAACAAAAGTTTCAGCTTTATGGTTGTAGTTTCAACTTCTCCTTGCGAACAAAAGTTTCAGCTTTATGGTTGTAGTTTCAACTTCTCCTTGCGAACAAAAGTTTAAGCTGTATGGCTGCACTTTTAACTTCTCCATGCCACTGTAAATTCACAGTTCTATGTCTATCTTGCTAAGTTACCAGGATATGGATCCAGATCCGGATGCAGATACGGATCTGTCAGATTTTTGAAAAGCCAGGATCTGGATACGACAGGGAAATGGAAGGTACAAACTATATATATATAT
>ML798643.1:226088-242376 GCA_009831015.1 Picea engelmannii | reverse complement strand
TCATCTGGTCACCACGCCAGGGCAGTGACCTTTGGTTGCATGGCCAAGGGAAAGGGGGTCTCATCACGAGCCAGCCTTATCATCTCTACGAAGATACCAGTGGGTAACACTGTCAGCTCTGGCCACCAAGCCAAGGCAGTGTCTCTGGTCAGACCTTGAAGTAAAACAGAAAGAAAAGCAATAAAAGAAAAAAAAAAGCAATAAAGGGCTTGGAAAAAATGCATCCATGACGGGTACAGCTCGCCTCCTACAAAGGCACCCACAGACAACACCTGCCGTTGGTCTTACTGTGACTGGACATCCCTAAAAAACATATCACCTCATAAAACATGGCTTGAAGAATCTTCTGAAGGAACTTTCCTTATCTTGTGGATATTAGCCCAATAGGTTATTTTGTCGGTTGTTTCAGTTTTGTATAGTAGATCTATGTAATATCTTTGAGCTCTTAGATGATATGCTAGGGATTTCATGCATGTATTTGATAAATTTAATGATGAAATATGATTGGCATTGCTATGATCCCTAGGACTAATGAGCCCATGGAGGGCGTAGTTTTTGATCTACAGGACCATATCCGGTGGACAAGTACCAGCGGACCGGTACACATGGGGATATGATTAGTTCGGACCTCCATGGGGTTGAAGAGCCCACCTGATGGTTGCTGGGATGGCAGAGGCAGGACAACGTTATGATGAGCCCTTGCATGAAGAAGAAGGATGTCCTCACCCAGGACGATTTGGTAGAGCCCGACCTAGGGGGATCACCCACTGCAGATGAGATGATGACTTTTGATGGACAGGACGCTACCCAGGGCAGGCTGGACGTTTTCTGGAGGATGTGGCAGTGTGCTTGGATCGTTTGGCACGTGTGGAAGCTTGCAGGAGCCTTAGAAGGGCCAACGTTTTGCCTTTTGGATGCTGATCTTGCCCAAAAAGGGCCAACGTTTCCCTCAGAGGGGCCTGACGTCTCCCTTTTAGCTCATAATTTTGACATTTTTAGCATTTAATGTGACAAATAATGTAATATTGTTAAGTCAGCCTTGTCGGCTGTTTTAATGACCTATTTTTGTAATTAAAGGTCATCTGGATGATATAAATAGAGGATGTTGAGCCTCATTTTGAATAACACAACTCACTCTCTTGTGAGAGAGATACTTTTTGTCTTTTGTCTTGGAGTTGAGGCGCTACACTTGAGGAGGATTATCTTTGGCATGTTCATGGTGTTTTTATCATTGGAAGGTTTACAACTAGGGTTTGATTAGCTCTTCTATGATTTGTAAGTAAATTTTGCATGCAAAACTTCTTGATTGAATGGTTGTAGGTTAAATATCTTACTTTTATGGTTATATTGTTGCTATTTGCTTAATCATTTAAACCTTAGGGAGCAAGCACAAAAGTAGGTCATTGCTTCATGTCCCCATGATAAAAACTTGTTTAGCCATTTGATTAAGAAGAATATAGCCTAGCCATTGCTACACTAATTCTCCTTTTTCTTGAGTTAGCTTGAAACATAAATTGAAGAAAGAAGACGTCCTAGGCCTAATTGTCTTTACACCTAGGGTTTGACTCTTAGGGTTTGAAGAGCCTTGGCTCTACAACACTTTTCAGCCCTAGATTTATGTTTTGAAGCTAGCCGTTTTGCCAAAGAGTTTTAAGGAAAGAGGGAGGAGCATGAGGCCTTGCTTTAGCAACATCGGAATGAGCCTCCTCCCCTTATGGTTTTGACTTCATGGCCCTGCCATTGCAGCACCATTAAGCCTAACTCTCTCGTCCTTAGATTTAGATCCTTCCAAGCCTTTAGTCTCACTCCTTGACTCCATTTACCCTAAGGCACTAGTCTAATAATGCAACGTTGAGAGTCTTGTGTCAAAACAACTTTTCTATCTTCCAGAACTTGAAACCCTAACTAACCCTAGCGACTTACTAACCCTAACTCTATGATGATGTCTTGCCTTGCTTGAACTTTTGCTTGGTATTAAAGTTGCGTCTGGGTCATCTAATGATAGACATAGAAGTGCTGAATATTTTCCTTGGCTTGTTTAGCAAAACGTTCACTTCATTGTCTAGTTAAACTAACCTAGAATAGGGCTGACGTCACCCTTAGTAGTATAGTGACGCAGCAACAATATATATATATATATAGATATATATATATGAGCACATTTAATGCATTGTGATAATACAAGGATTGATTTCGTACATTGAATGCCAGTATCATTTTGTATTTATTGAAGAAGTAATATTAGAAGCTATAGCCTTTATTGCAATCATTGACTTCGTCAATAATTACTTTTATTTATGCTATATGTGGTCATACTTTATATTGATAGTCATTGACAATTGAAGTGCTAACCACTGTTTGCACCTTTTAGTTTTATCATTTGCCTTGTCTCGCAAACAGGTGCCTGATCAATGGAATACCTTCATCTGACTATCTTTCTTGGCAGTAATCTGTGAAGGGGAAAACCTACTTTGACCTTTTGAGCCTTAACCTCTTGATCTTTTTCCTTTCAATACCCCAGATTACTAGGGACGTCTCCCTTGGGATTAGCCACCCTGAATAGAAAGAGCTCCCCATCGAGGTGATAGTGGGTGGGGAAGCTACTGTTATGCCAGTTTGACTCTTGCCTTTAAGCTACTAAACGTATCGTACGAACTGAGCGATAACAGGTATGAAAAACTTGAAGGTAATGGCAAAGCACTTGTGGACCCAGATACAACCTTCATGTAAGCTAATAGCAATTTGGTGATCAGTCAACAGGCCATGACTCAATTCTTGGTACAGATGGCCGATAGATTGATTGTAGGGAGCATTCCAGGCACAAATGCCCCGCATGTATGTAATTTTCCCAAACAGATTTGCTTGGAACATGTTAAGTTTTATGGGTTTTTTGGTTGTAGTATTTCGTCAAACAGTTTGCTTGCAGAGTATATCTGAGTTGTTTATGGTTTGATATTTATGTGTTTTTGCAGCCAATAGTTGCATATAACAAATAGATAAGAAGATAACTAAACTTCAACAAAAACCCATGAAGGACAATACAATAAAATAGCCACAAATCAAATCTGGCCTTTATTTATTAAATAAGTCATTCCATACATGAAATATTCAGATCTGGAAATACATATATCAGATTGGTTCTATGGTTGTATGTATCTCCAGAAACAAGATACAATAATGAGATGCAACTCCTAAAATTCTCCAAACACCTTCTTAAGTCTGGATCTCCAAAATGGCTCTATTCCGTGATACTGTATGATCACCTTGGCTGGAAAGTGCACCCCACTCGTTGTAGAAACCCAAGCAAATTCGGCCTCTCCAGAAATGTCTTCAAACTCTCTATAAAATGATTCCAAACTATAGATCTGAGGATGGAAAACACATGAGAAGAGATCCCTTTGTTGTAGCAAGAGATTCAACCCTCTAATTGACTGTATCACTAAGTGCCAATGCGCCCTCCTTGAGGAATTTCGCCCAACTTTGAGAAATGATAAATTTGGATGATAAGAATCCCCCACAAGTTCCAAAAGAGGCACTCTGATGATGGCAAAGAGCCTCCAATCAAGATCTGGCCCAAAACCAAGCTCCACAAATCAAATCGAACTCTCCTTTGCTAACTGGTGCACCCTCTCTACAGAAACCCTCTAAGCTGCGCCCTCTTTCACTAACTCATGACTAGAATGGATTTGAACTGAGATAGAAACTGAAGTAGAATGGTGAGGGAGGAATCTTTCACCTCCTTGGCCAAGCTTGGATCAGGAAAGGTGGAATCTTTCACCACCGAGCTGATCTCCAGGGTTTGTTCAGTCAAAACCCTCAAAACCCCCAAGTGCATGGGCTGTCTAGCAAGAAGCCAGATATCAAAATGATAATCAACATAATGAGAGAATAAAGGCCTCTATCTCTCTTTTATCCCCCCTGTTCACCTTTTCTCTCCAAGTGACTTTTACTTTATTTTTATTATTCTTTAATTAAATCACTTTATTAATTAATTGGCCTTTTTCCCTCTAAAAAGTGATTTATTCGTCCCTAAGGCTTCTTCGGCCACTGAAAGTCACTTCTCATCATCTAATCCTGTAGTGCTCTTCCTCCCGATTTCGATGAGCTATTACACTTAGAGGTTTCTCCAAGTATTATGCCCAAAATGACCTTAGTGAAATTAATTAAAATATGACCCATAATTACTCAAAATTATGGAAATCGTCGGAATGCAACGGAACCAAAGCCAAGCTGTGCGGAGTGGATCTTGGTGATGAAATATGATGAACGATGCAAGTTGGGCTCGATAAAACCCCTCAATAACTGTTGAACTCGTTGTCACCCACATCTGGTTACTCTGGTAGGCATAACACTCTGTAACATAATAATGTCCAAAAATGGGGACATTACAATGTAGTACAGGGAAACTCAGGGGCATGCAGTAGACCCCATTCACCTACTCGCACACACTTTATAGAGTAGGATCCCCAGGCCACTATTCCCTAGCTTTCAGAGGGCAATTCCAACAACAGTACAACCAGTGTTTTGAAAACTGGTCTAACCGGAACCAGAACCAACCGATTTGACCGGGAGAAAAACCGAACCGGCCGATCGGTTTATGACGGAACCGGCCGGTTCGGTTCGAATTTTCTGAAGGACGCCCGCAGATGCCAAAAGGTAATTTTCTTTGGTTTTTAAAAACCCCTAACCCCCCTAAACCCTAACAACATGCTATAAAGGCACAACAACCCCCTCTAAGAGCCTCACACCTCTCTCATTCATCATTTGGGAGCATTTGGGAGCATTTGGGAGCTTTTGGGTTTTGGAGTAGCATTGAGCCTTGAGGAGCTTATTGGGCAAGTGTTTTGGGCAGTTTATGGTGGATTTGGCATCTCAACTAGGAGGCTATAGTTCATCTTCAAGTTTGGAGGAGTTTGGAGGAGACTCTAGAGGTATGTTGAACAATTTCCACTCATTTTTTTTCCATCTTGAAAGTTGAATCTTCATTGTTGAATGTGTGAAAGTTTGAAACTTGTAAGAGTCTAAGACAAGGTTCCTTCTTTGCATTTTCAGATCGCTTGCATTGTGCAAATTCCACCTTTGATTTGGGCTTAGCCTTTGAATTTGCATTTACAAATTTGCAATGGCCCCAAAAGCTAAAGATGCCGCATGGGTTCATGTCGAGGTGGTTGAAGGTAACATGGGTTGCAAGTATTGTCAAAAATGCATCAAGGGGGGGGGCAAGGGTGGCATTCGTAGGTTGAAAGAACACTTGGCTGGTAGTTTAGGATTGTAATAAAGTTAGCGAGCCACAAAGCTCATATCTCTTCGTTTCCCCTGCCCCCGGGGGGAAACCAGTGTCTTTTTTGCTTTTTCTTATTTTTCGGGTTTGTGTCTCGTTTCTTTGGATTTATTTAGCTTTACTTGCATAAAGAAGATAAAAGGAACTCATCTCAGTAAATCAAAGTTCTAAAATCAATTGCAAGTTTTAGGTTTGCTTTTTGCTAGTTTTAATTTTGCAAGATATTGGAATAAACCCGAATTGTTCAAACCATGTATGCAGTCCCACTGCCACATCTAAGTGGCTTTGGAGTCCCAGAAACGATTTGAGCAATGCATGTTAGTATAATTAGGACAATCTCTAAGTTGTGTTATTCATCTAAGACCTCTACCCTGGGTGGAGTGTGTTAAGTTAGGGGGAAACTTTGAGATCTAGGTTCTCTCCCCGTTGGACCAATGACACACCCGGTCGGTAAGTCTATAAGATTGGCGAATAACGAACAAAGAGGCCACATTACACTTTGCACACAAAGAGCGGGGACCTCGACTTCAATCCCCACTTCACGGTCTCAAAACCTTTTTAATATTCCAAATCCCCTAACTAAAATACTCAAGATAAAATTAACGCGGCACATTCATCACATCACAATTTGCTTTATTTGGCACTGGTCTATCTCTATTTTATTTCTTGTCAGCTTATCTATTTGATTTAAAGTTATACGGTGAATGGTTAATGCTTATGGTTTGTTTCACAAGTTGTATCCTTTGATTACACTTATGCTGCTTTGATATTATCTTGTGTTTCAAAATATAAACTCCTAGAATAGTTGTGCTTTTCAGTTTCAGTAGAGTAAAAGCCTTAGATTATTTTCATAGGGACTACCCCCCTTGGCTTCGCTAGGAGTTGGCCTGGACGGAGGAGTTGAGGATCAGGTGACATCACCTTGACTCGAAACTTGCCCCCAAGGACACACCAAGTGGATTGAAGATTTCTTCCACGTTACCCCAGGTGTGTATAAGGCGACAACACACCCGAACGACAAGTTTCTGTAGTTCTGGGAGCTTTCCACCATAGTGTTTCCTCTAGACATCTACAATGAATAAAATGAAAGGAAGACAACGAATTATATTTCGGATTTCTATCAAGTAATAAATGTCATATATAATATATAGAAAGGAATAAACAAAATTTGAAATTGAAGCTTCCCTGACATCCTTATGGTGCTATCTTGGATAGCCATATCATAGCCCAACATCCCAAATGCCATGCTATATATCTCATTCTGTGTAGAAATATCTGAGTGTTCAGCTGGAGTCAGCACCATCCTCTGAACACACTAGAGGAAACCATCAATGACCTCACCATCAAAATTAAATCTACAAGCATAAGCGAATGTAGGGTTGAGGTAGAGCCCTACTGCATGAATGGGCCGATGGAGATTGTTATTCCATCGCTCATCAATCACACCACATATCTGAGCTCTTTTGGTGAGTCCTTCCTCCCCCTTCTCCCACTCCTTTGATAGGGTACTAGTAATCATCTCCAAGTGTAACTTTCTGGGGAAAGTTCTTTTCTGTAAGGCTAGAGAGAATGTCTCTCTGACCTGTCATGTGCTTAGAGGCACAACTATCTATGAGCCAAGTGTCCTCTCTAGGTGACATAGATCCTGAGAGGGAAGAGAATAAAACATTGTCTTCAATCTTTTCTTTAATCATCTTTGTGGGTGGCTCATCATCTTCAACTGCATGGGCATGGTGTCTTTTGTTATTTTTCTTCTTGTATTCTTCTCTTCTAGATAGACAATTCTTAGCAATATGTCCCATCTTGTCACAATGGTAACATTGATAAGAGGAGAAATCCTTTTCTCTTTAACCTTTTGGAAACTTTTGGAATCTCCTTGGAGGGTGAGATTCCTTGTAAGTGGGTCTCCTTCTTGAAGTGAGATCTTCTCTTTCCTCCTTTAGCATGAGTAGCTAGGGGTTGATCTTCATCCCTTCAAAGAACTGCTTCTCGGTTAGCTACTCTTGCTTCTTCTTGAACACATTGTTCCCAAAGACTGTCAAATTGGAGTTTCTCCTTTCTTGCATAGATAGTTTGGATGAAGGCATCCCAAGGTCTCATGAGACCATTAAGAGCTGCCATTATGAGTTCATGTTCATCTAGGTTGTCTCCAATTGTTTCTAGTTGTTCCTGGAATTGAAAAACCCTAGAGAAATGGTCATGAACGGTTTATCCTTTCTGCATCTTTGTATTCTTGAGTTGGGTTCTCAAGTTCATCTTCCGGTTGATATTCCTTCCTTCATAGATTCTGGTTAGGGCATCAAACATTTCTTTTGGAGTATTCTTAGAAGACACTTGAGGGATCAAGTGGTCATTAATAGACTCTGCAATGATTCTTTTGGCGCTAACCATGTCCTTCTAGTAATTTGCTTTAGCTGTAGCATCTGCGGGTTCTGGTACATTTTCTTTGATGAATCTTGCAAGGTCATTCTCTTCAAGAATGAGTGCAATCCTATACTTCCAGGCACAAAAGTTATCCACACCTTCTAACTTGTCAGCAAGCTTGGTGCTTGCAGACATCTTGACCTAGAGCTGGGAAAATGACCAAAAATTGAAAGTGCTCAGAAATGAAATCTGAACTTACTAGGAGGTGTGGTTGGTTGAGGCGAGTAGGCTGGTGTAGTCTATTTTCAGAAAATCCAAATTTCACCCCTTGAAACTGGGCTTGCGCAAATCTGGACTGGTACTTTTGGTATTGGTTTTGGTTTCTTGGTTTTCTGTAACTGGTGAAAACTAGGGTTTCACTTTTCAGAGGCTCCGACCACTGAAAAGGTGCGCTCAAGCTGCCAATGAGTTTACTAGGTTAGGGTGCACATCCCTAGATAGTTTTTAGGCTGAAATTTTCTTCCAACAAAAAGCCCTAGTTTTCTTCTACGATAACAATGATGTTTTTGGTTACCCAGTGAAAGGTGCTCTATTCAGTCAAGCTATGATACCATATTAAATTTAGAGCTGCTATTAAGTTCTTTTCAATTTACTAGACAGTAATAGCATAAGTAGGATCACTGAAAGAAACACAATCACAAGGTTGACAACATTAATCCTGGGAAACCCTCATGGGGGAGAAAACCCAACAAAAACTTCCTTAATATAGATTGCCAATAGAATGCCAAGATAATAAACCAAACACTAGAGAATATCTAAGACTGAGCAATGCGCCTCTCTCTTCTTCCGACAACTACAACTTCCTTCATACTTGCACACTAGATGAGTGACTTGAGTTAGTGAGTGAATGAGGTACTAGCCTCTCTTATTTATACTAGTTGAGGAGCGCTAGGGTGATGTCTCTTCATCAAGCAGGGTAGACTTCTTCACTTTGTGGATAAAACCACTTTAATTAGCCCTAGGGGCCAACTTCTCAATTAGCATCATATAGCATCATATAATCAGGGTTTGACCAATCCACAAAAGGGGATTTGGTCATACATAAGTCCTGGCATGATCAATCCACAAAAGGGGATTGATCTATAAGATAATAACTCAATAATAAGTAGAATATAGTAATATACTTCGCAGTTACAACATTTCAACAAGCCCATTGTGGGCTTCTCACCATCAACCAATCGAAGAACCTTTACCAAAGGTTCACTAATGGTACATACCTCACCTACTCCACTCTAGAATCTCTGGTCATGTCTCACAAGTTAGGCTATGGCTTGCTCATCTTGTTTGGTGCTATAGACACAAGCAACCCACTCATTAGAAAGAAACATTCTTTGTAACTCCAACATACTATTGAGGAGCGACTGAAGAGAAATGAAGCTAGTGGAGAAACGTGTGATCGCGGGACGCACCAACTCTCTGTACCCTGTGAATTGTCTCATGAGTGAAAGGACAAATGTGTGATTATATATATATATATATATATATATTGTCACACTTCGAGCCGAGTCAATGATTTCCTTGATCCAAGGAAGTTTTCCCATGTCATTTAGCATCAAATCAATGCAATTGTCGGCACAAGGACTCTCGTACAAGGATGGATACCTCTCCATTAGAATCCTCCCAACAACAACATAATTAGCAGCATTGTCCGTGATGACTTGGACAACATATTGCGGGCCTATCTCTCGGATAAAGCCAACCAACAACTCAAATAATAATTATGCATCTTTTGTATATGCAATGATAAACATTATCCCCTTGGGACAATTAACCAATAGAATTGACCTGCCCTTCCCATTAGTCCACCCATCTGACATCACGGTGCATCCGGTGGTCTTCCATGTTTCCCTGAGCTGAGCTAATCTTTCTATACAGTCAGCCTTTTCCTCTTGAAGGAGACGCCCTCTCAAATCCTGATAGGAAGGGCCCCTATACCTCGGGCCAACAATTGTAGCAGCTTCAAACATGGAATGGTAGAAGGGGTTATAGGCAATGTTAAAAGGTATATCACTCCAAAGAAAACATTTGGGCACAAGCTTGTCGACCTGCTCCATCTCTTTTCTTTTAATCAATTATTGAATAGAAGGTTGCCCCCCAGGTGTTGACCTCAGCACAAAGAAAGGTGATGTTGATGAGTAGACTGCAGAAGTTGAGGGCCCTGTGGCTGAGGAGTGGGATTGTGGTACTAGTCCCCCATCAAAGGAACTTCTTCCAGTGTTTCTATTTGCAAGTTCAAGTTCTTTTTTGCGAGCCTCGGCCAAATCCCTCTTATTTGCCATATCAATGAGTGATTGGTTTGCAATACGCATAATTTCCGGGCTACTATTTAAACAAATATCCACATCAAACCCAGTGATTTTGGCAAAGTGGTATTTCAAGCGGCTAATTCCTTCATAAATTCTTTTGCCGCAAAGATTGCATGTCAATATTTGTCCTTTGGGAAGTTCTACTGGTTCACCATACACCCACATTGGATCCAATGCCTTCGACATTTTGTTTAGGTGAAAATATTAAACCCATGGCATAAAAAAAACCAAAATAAACACATGATGATGAAAAGGTTAAATAATTAGAGCTAGATGAATGTGGAATGATTGAAACTATTGGGAGAAAGAGGATGCCTCAATGAGGCAAGAGAGCCAAGGCCTCAAAGAAAAGTTCCCAAATGAGATAGACTTATAAGTCGCACAAATCATGTTTCCCAAGGCAATGATTTTATATCTCCAATGCAATAATAAATGACTAGTGCTCTTAACAATTGGGTGAATGGGGTCATGCCAAGAAAGAGCTAGAGAAGCTACCTCCTTGGGGGAGTAAACCATCTTACTCCCCAAGGCAAGTTTCTCTAGCTAGGGTTTAAGCTAAGAGGGTGTACACCCTAATACTTCTTAGCAAACCCTTGTTTAACCAATAACATGAAGCATAAAATGATGAAGACTATGGTGGAGGTGTATACCCTTATACTTCCCACCTAGCTCCTAGCAGAATAATCTTGACTTGAAACAAATGATAGCATGAAAGTAAAAACCATACCAATTCAAGGAAAAATGGTAAGATAATCCACCACAATAGCAAGATAGAAGCCTTCCAAGGCTAGCGCATCACTTCCATCAACCATAACATCAAGAGATAACCATAAACAAGAGCCATGAGAGACAAATTTGCCAAAGGTAGCGAAAATTTCAGAACAATACTTTTGACAAGAGGGAGAGTTATGTTATAATGAGATCTTATGATCTCTTATTTATACAAAATTTCACCAAGGTGACTTGTCCACATATTTAGGAGTAAACCACAAGACTAGGGGTCAACAACCCTAATCATGCTCTCTTAACAAAGTAATATTAAACAATTCATTTAAATTTCACTTTTGCACAAATAAAACCCTTAAATGGGTGTGATGTCTTCCCTTTTAGGGGACGTTTTGTCTTCTTGATCAAGTCTTTGGGGTAGTTACATCATGGCTAGGCCTTCAAAGGCCACATGTACTCAATCCATGTCCTCTCTCCAACGATCAAAGCCTTCCTTCACCCGAATGTCCACTCATCCATGTCTCACCACCAAACCCTAGCCCCCAAGAAGACGTCAAGCCTCTAAGGGTGACGTTTTGCCTCTCCTAGGCAAATCGTTTGGCACATGAAGCGTGGGCTATGTCTTCCTCATCATCGTCTAGGTCTCCAAAGATTCATCTTTGTGATTTGACATGTGGACTCGTGACATCCAACCTGTGGGCTTGTAGCCCCAAGGAAGCCCAAGCTAGGCTTATCTTTCCAAAACTGTCCACCAACTAGGTACTGCAAAAACAAATAAGCACGCCCTCCAAGGATCTCAAGTCATAACATCATGATAAGTGAATCCAATCAGTAAATAAGCCAGTTAAGCATGTGCATCAAAGATCACTATATAAACCAATTAATTGCTCAAAGACATTATGCAATTAGTCAAGCTTGAATATGGGAGGGTTGACGAGGTGTCCTATTGGGTAGATCTTTCCCTAGGTCAAGGAAAGGTTCCAAGAGATCCCTCTCGAATCCATGTAAAGTGGGTGAGGTGGTTGGGGTCAAGACTTAATGGGCATAGGGCTCGTGACATACAAGAGGTCGTAGTGTCTCATTCATGGGTGCCTTTGTAGAGGGTGTGGTACCTTTGTTCGCAATGCACTTTTTCGAAGCCTATTATTTGTCATTCTTTTATTCTTTCATAATTTTAAGGAAAGGTTGAAGGCCACTGCCCTGGCATGGCGTCTAGATAATGGCAATGTCACCTACAAACACCTAGTGGAAATGAGAAGGATGGCTCATGAGGAGATCCCCTTTCTCTCAGCCATGCAACTGAGAGCCATTACCCTGGCTTGGTGACTAGGTGATGGTAATGTCATACCACTAGATATTCATGGACATGATAGGTTGACTCATGATGAGACCTCCTATCCTTAAACTAACCTTTTAAGCATTTTTAATCATATTTCCTTGTGGGCCCGCTTTTACTCAAAGATAAGCATTTCATTGTTTTCTTGGGAGATCCTTGGGCGAAGCATCTAGAAGCTTCATACATAGGCTTTTATCTTTTACCCAACATCAATCCCTCTGGGCCTTCAACGCCTTCTTCCCATAGAATGAGGGACAACCCCTTCTTGGGTCAATACACCCTAAAATCCCAAGAGATGAGGAAATGGGGGGGGGGGGAACTTTGATGGAAAGTGGTAAGTATGGATTGGAACGGTACGTTGCCTCTTCAAGGGAGTTCCTAGTAGCAGGGCAAAAGGCATAATGTCCAATCATATATCATGAAATCTAGAGCAATCTAAGATACAACATACTCAAATGGCTTAAATATTGAAATGATGCTCACCATAATACTGACTTGTACCTCATGGAGCAAGGTCCACTACCTTTCGAAAGCTAGTTGATGTGTTGGATGCCATCTGGAAATCTGCGACCATCTGTGGTAGTGAGAAGGGTCTGCATCTCTGTGCAAAAGGATACTGTCGGTCATGTAGTCTCACTTGTACCTCATGGAGCAAGGCCCACTACCTTCCGGAAGCCAACTGATGTGGTGGATGCCATCTGGAAATCTGCGACCATCTGTGGTGGTGAGAAGGGTCTGCATCTGTGCAAAAGGATACTACTGGTCATCTGCAACCTGAGGGCCTTGAGACATAATTTCCTTGTTTATCCACAAAATGGGGATAACACTACCATTGCTAATGTTCCCTATGTATATAGAGCTCACCAATTCGAAGTTTCAATATGTCATTTTCTATGGCATGAAGGGAAAAGTGGTGCTCCATTTGATCAACCCAACCAGTCGGATCCAACCCATCAAACTTATTCAGATCAACTTTAGGGAGTGAAGCATCAAATTGCGGGAATCGTCAGGAAATGTGTGGTCATTATTGTGACTTTCCTCATCAATGTGCTTACTCTTATTAGAATATTCACCTAATAACTTGCCACATTCATAAGGCTTACCCTATAACTTCTCAGTATGATTAAATCAAAGTGTGACTTGTGTAGTGAGGGAAGACATGTTGGTTTCCATTGTGCTCATTGCTCATTGAGAGTGTTGATTAGCTAGAAAATAGATTGAACCATTTGTTGACATGTTGCAAGTGTGTCCTAGGACCATGGGGTTCAATGAAGAGGTTAATCAAGAGCTAGCCCAACATGATTAGTGTCTTGAGAGGAATCTGTGGAGATGTGTCACAAGCAATGGTATCGATGAGTGCACATAAAAAATATTCATTGCAAAGTGACACCGTGGCGATCAACGTTGTGCAAGGAGTCTTTTGAGCTAGGTCTTGCATAATGGCATTGGTGGAGTATTATTGCATTAATGGAATTCCCAAATTCTTGATATGGCAAATTATGTAGGAATTTCGTTGCCTATGGTGTAGAAGCTAGGTTTTGTAGGGAGAGGCTACGGTTTATAGGGTCTTAATGACAAAGGAGTGTCAAGTGCTATAACTCTCTAATTGTTTGGTTTCCAACAATAGTACTTGACCGAATATTTCACAGCACTAACTAACGAAGATAGACCATACCCTTAGTTGTACTCTTGGATTCCTTGGTACACGAGAGTGGTCTCCCTGAGTGTTGTTCTCATTGTACTATAGCAATAGGATGACTAACAAGATTATGTAAAGTTGATTTCAGGAAGACAAATTTGTATACATGTGTTGTGTGATGCGGTGCTACTCAAAGGGCTATCAACAAAGGTTACAAGGGTGGCCAACTAGGTGATGCCTCATGTATTCTTCCTCATCCGTAGGTTTACCTTTTGAACGAAAGATCTTTGTGTTATTTAAAGATGTCAGAACACTTCTCTAGCCGAAAAAAAGGTTCTAAAAAACCAGAGCACGTGTTGGCAGAGCAAAGTGCTCGATATCGCTAGTGGTGTTTCTTCTTATCTGAAACTTAATGTTAAGAGAGAAATAGATAGAAATATAGTTGCGAAAAGAAAATAAACAAAACCATAATTGAAAAATAACAATAGTAAGTAAACCTTTATTGATATTCAAGATTGTATGCACTTCACTTGCCTTTTTGAAGGGGCAACCTCCACCATGAGCAGAGATCCATGTCTCACAAGATTTGTACTTGTGCAGAGCTCCACCACAAGTCACTAAATCTTGCATAACTCTTGAAAATTTTACCACTGTCACCTTAGTAAGAATTTCCCTCATTTTAGTGATGGAGTAGGTCCACTACATGGGAGGCTTCCCCAGTGACCTCAATGGATCAAAGTAGCAAGTATTGTAGCCAAGCCTACTGTCCACTCTCTTGATCGCTTAAAGAAAGGTCCAGGTCAAGGAAATAGAGTATAAAGCTGTTTGAGTACCTTCCCGGAACAAGTATAGAAAATATATGATTATTTCCAAGTCCAAACATGCAATAAATACTCCTTGAAGACACTAGACAATGAAATTTGCTACGACCGTTATGAATTTGCAGTAATGAATAGTAGTACAACAACGGCAAGTAAATTATGACAACAACATCAATTATCAATTAGAAATGCAATATTTGACAATGTAAACTTAGCGCACATTCACTAGAGTAATATTCAATTTTTATATGAAATTTCTGAACATGTTACGACACCTTTCCAAGAGTGTATGCAGAAAATAAGAGTGTATTCAGATGATTGTAGCAAACTTTTGAAATGACCTCTATTGAGTGTATTCAGGCAACGCCCTCTATTTATATCATCCAAATGACCTTTAATTACAAAAATAGGTCATTAAAACAGCTGGCAAGGCTGACTAACAATTTTAAACTGTTTTCACATTAATTTGCTAAAATATGTCATAATATGAGCTGAAAGGGGGACGTCAAGTCCTTCTGAGGGAGACGTTGGCCCTTTTTGGGCAAGCTCAGCATCCAGGAAGCCAAACGTTGGCCCTTCTAGGGCTTCTCCAAGCTGCCACACGTGCCAAATGATCCCAACACATTGCCACATGCTCCAGACAACGCCCAACTGCCTCAGGTGACGTCCTGCCCATCAAAAGCAATCGTCCCATTTGCAGTGGGTGATCCCCCCTAGGCCGGGCTCTGCCACAGTGTCCAGGTGGAACGTCCTTCTGTCTTCTTGTGCAAGGGCTCATCACAACGCTGTCCCGTCTCTGCCATCCTTGCAACCATCTAATGGGCTCTTCAGCCCCATGGAGGTCCGAACTAATCATATCCCCATGTGTACCGGTCCACTAGTACCTGTCCGCCGGGCATGGTCCTGCACATAAAAAACTACGCCCTCCATGGGCTCATCAGTCCTCGGGATCATAGCAATGTTAATCATATTTCATCATTAAATTTATCAAATAAATGCATGAAATTCCTAACATATCATCTAAGAGCACAAAGACATTACACACATCTACTATACAAAGCTGAAGAAACCAACAAAACAACCTATTGGGCTAATACCCACAGGAAAAGGAGAGTTTCCTCAGAGGATCATTCAAGCCATGTTTATGAAGTGATATGGTCTAGGGATGTCCAGTTATAGTAAGACCAGGGGTAGGTGTTGTCCGTGGGTGCCTCTGTAGGAGGTGAGTTGTACCCGTCATGGATGCACTTTTTTCCAAGACCCTTATTGCCTTTATTTTTTATTTATTGCTTTTCTTTCTTTTTACTTCAAGGTCTGACCAGAGGACACTGCCTTGGCGTGGTGACCAGAGCTGACAGTGTTACCCATTGGTATCTTCGCAGAAATGATAAGGCTGGCTCGTGATGAGAGCCCCTTTCCCTTGGCCATGCAACCAAAGGTCAAGTCCCTGGCGTGGTAACCAGATCATGGCAATGTCATACCGCTGGATACCTATGAACATAATGGGCCGGCTCGTGATGAGACCTCCCATCCTCTTGGTTAGGTCTTGTTTTATTATTTTTCTTAGGGTCCCTTTTCTTATTGAGAGGCCTTTTATTGCCTTCTCGGGGATCCCTGGGCGAAGCATCTCTAGGTTTCATTTCTTATGGCTTTTATCTTTTACCAGCTGCTTTTACCCCCTGGGCCTTTAGACCCTTCTTCCCACAAGACAAAGTGTAACCCTCAAAAGGTCATCCTAATGGCCAGACTAGGGGA
>ML798643.1:215339-225813 GCA_009831015.1 Picea engelmannii | reverse complement strand
GAGCAAGAGTCTTCTCCGATGCAAGTCCAAGCCGATGGTGATGGATGCTGCTGCTGCTGACAGGACAAGTCTGGCGAAGAAGAAGAAGGATGGGCCCTCCAGGGCCATGCTCAGGTCAATCCTGCTCTCGGTACTCCATGTCTGGGACCTGTGGGCCTCGAGACATGATCTCCTAGTTATTCCTAGATATCGAGGATAACAGTACTCAATGTTCGGACTTTAATCAATTAATGGAAAATAAAGGGCTTGGAAAAAGGTTGCATTGAAAACGAGGATGCAACAGACACTCTACAATGGCACCCATAAATGAGACAATATGAGCCCTTGTATGTCAAGAAACTCCATGCCCAAAAGTTACACCGCCAGCCACCGCATACTCTTCTACACGATTTAGAGAGGGTCTTCTTGGGAAACACTCCTTGAGTTGGGGAATGATCTACCTAATAGGGCACCACGACAACCCTCCCATACTTAAATTTGGCAAGTTGTATAAGGTCTTTGAGCATTTGTTTATTTTGAAAAGGGGGTATTCGATGCACATGTTTGGGTGGTTCTTTTACTAAATATGGCTTACTTGGCATGATACTTGTGACTTGTGGACCCTTGGATGGCATACTTGTTTGTCTTTGCAGGGCCTTGCCTGGTGAAAGCTTGTTCATGGAAGCACAAGGTTGGTTGGACCTTCATAAGGGCATGAAGCCCATAGGTTGGATGATGCATCCACTCTTATTGGACACTTGGGAGGATTAACATTGCCTTTGGAGGCACTTGGACACCATGAGATGATCACATTTTGGCCCCTTGCACCACAACGTTGGCCTTTTGGTGTCTAAAACGTCACCTTCTATGCCCTAGATGTCACATGGAGGCTAGGGTTTTGATTTGGTTTGATGGTTTGATGGTGATGTGGTGTGGTTTGATGGAGGTAGAGAGACAGATGGATTGCACTAGAGCACTTGATGGCAAGGCACATGGCCTTTGGAGGCCCAACAACTTCCATCATGAGGAAAATTGTTTCACTTTGGAGGCTTACATCACCCTTCTAGGGCATGATGTCACCCCTAAAGGGGAATTTACTTTATGTATTTTGGAAGTTGTAAAGTCAAATTTATGAGGTCGGCCTCCTTAAAATCAGAATGTGGAAAAATTATTTAGAGTGATCTCATATAAATAGAGATCACTCACATTTCATTTTAGCATAACTCTCACTTGAGAATTACATACTCTTTGGCTGAAATTTTTGCCCTACTTGGGCAATTCACTTACTTTATGTATTTTGTATTTTGAAAGTTATAAAGTCAAATTTATGAGGTCAGCCTCCTTAAAATTAGAATGTGGACAACTTATTTAGAGTGATCTCATATAAATAGAGATCACTCGCATTTCATTTTAGCATAACTCTCAATTGAGAATTACATACTCTTTGGGTGAAATTTTCGCCCTACTTGGGCAATTCACTATATCTCTCTTGATGCTCTGTGGATGCTTTTACTTTTCTATTGGAGGAAGAATCTAGGAACTGTCTCTTGATGCTTGTCTCTTGCAATTATGATGGAATACTCTTGATAAAGAAGGGTTTTTCATGCTATCTCTTGAAATTGGTAAGGAATTTCTGCATAAGTGTGTTGTTTCTTCTTGTTTCAAGGTTAATTTGTCTAGATCCTTGGAGGAGTACAAGGGCATACACCCTTCATCAAGATCCATCTTATTGTCATTGAAAAAGCTATTTTTGTAAAGGTCGCTACAAGGAGTAAAAGGGTTTACATCCTTGTAGATTTACCTTGCTAAGGTTAGTTTTCTCTAGGGAGTAAAAGGGTTTACAGCCCTAGAGTAGTAACAAACCCTAGCTCATACACAAGAGATTGTATTGGAGATTGTATATTCATGCATTGGTATACGTAAATTTTTGAGATATTGCAATTGTTTGACTTGGATTTAATTCTACATGCTATAAGCTTTCTTGTGCCCTAGGGGCATCTTAATTGGCCAAGTGATCCTCATTGCTGTTATAAATTTATGCTACAGCGAATAGGGCTGCAGAAAACTCATCATCATCTCATTGTTTACTCACTATTCTACCATTAAAACTCACTTGCAAGCTGCCATAATTAATCTACTGGTTATTAGCTATCTTTTGGGTGGATTGTTTGTTGATTTTTGTGGCTAGAAGTTGTTGTTGTAGCAATTGTTTGTTACAGCCATTAGGTTGTTACAAAACTTGTTGATAACACTACATAACAGCTCCCGAATCACCATGAAAATCTTTCTTTAATCATTGGAAGTTTAACTAGCCATTGCTAGCTTTGTTTCCAACATCTTGTACTTGATTTTTGGTGGTTAAATTTGCAGATCTTATTATCATTTATTGCTGATCTATATATTTCCATACTGCAGCAATTTGGGACAGCAAGGTTACTTGTTGAATTCCCTTTGGTTTTGAAGCATCTATCACTATATATTGTCTTGTTCTGGGCAGGGCTAACATTGTTTTGCAGGTACATCATTTCTGGCAACCATTTACCCTTTCACAAGACTCTCTCCCAAGCTTCATCTCCACATTTGATCTTGACCTATAGGGGCACCTCTCATATCCTTTCACTTTCCATCTCAATCCCGCTAGGGTCACCTGGGATTCCCCCCTTGTGGTGATTTCATCCTCACTAAAGTGTCGAAAGTGTTTATCTAAGGTGACAGTGGGTAAATACTCCCATAGTACACCTTTGTGGTTTGGGTTGGGCTTTTCCCAAGCTACAATCTATGAGATAACATGCATAACATTCAATTTTTTTTGTTTGCAAATAGTATAACATTCAATGTGTGTAGATCTCCATATTGGAAGGAGATGACAGACAATTTGGTCAAATAATGCACTGAAATGATACACACTTCCTAGTTTTGAGTAAACAAGGACACCAAGTTTGATAGAAGAGAAGACTTTCATTGAAGTGAGACTTCACGACATTAAGGAGATTTGGAGGGAATGCCCAGGGTATTCCCCCACTCATCTTTGACATGCAAGTGGATGTACAAATATTGATGGATTGATTGAAAGTTTTTCCTTTGCAAACGACAAGACACTCAATGAGTGCATGTCTCTTTACTTTGAAGGAGATGAGACACAATCTGGTCAACACATCAACCATAAAATGAAAGAGGGGATCATGACCAAAGAGTTATAATAAAGTGAATAGGCATATAATCATTAATGTTACAAAATACCATAATAGAGACAAATAATTTCAAGTTCTAAATTATAAGCGACAAATAATTCTGCGATTTGCTATTATTTTTCTCTTACCACAAATAACTAATAAAGGTTTTCTTGTGACCTAACAGG
Source organism: Picea engelmannii (assembly GCA_009831015.1). Classification (NCBI taxonomy): domain Eukaryota; kingdom Viridiplantae; phylum Streptophyta; class Pinopsida; order Pinales; family Pinaceae; genus Picea; species Picea engelmannii. The sequence continues at coordinate 222,476 of ML798643.1, read as the reverse complement.
AGGGATAGCTAGAAGTGGTTGTGTAACGCCGAGACAAGAACCACCACGATCTACACAACAATGGAGGTTGTGAAGTTAATGCTACTACATCTAGAATCCTAATGGCATCGACAATGGTAGTGGAATGGGGTAGCTTCTTAGCACAATCAATGTCAAGAATCCCATCAAGGTAAACCAAAAATTCATCCTCCAAGTGCTCTAAAGCTATGGCTCCTTCCAAATTATCCTCCTTTGGTTTGTTGTCCCAAGCCTTATATGTTCTATCTTTCTTCGCCTCATAATAATGGACAACGACCTCAAGTTGTAGTGCACATAAACCAACCTTTTTGCTCAATATATTGTCAGAGTGTTTTTCTTCGCACCATGGATGATGATGTAGGTGCTTCAACAACTCTTTGCAGAAGCACAACCTATCAAAGTGCCCTAGTTTCCAATTTATGTATGTGTGGGGTAGAAGCACCATACATCTTCCACCGTTCTATAGGTTTAAACCTATCTCCATCTTTAACTACGTGAATAGAACCAAAGAATCCATGATCATTGATGTCGCTACTCAATGCACTTCATGCTTCATCACACTTGGCACCATCACTAACTAGTTTGTCTAATGTGGGGTTTTCTCTTAACCCCTAGTTGTTGGTTGGGCCTATGATGATGCAAAATAATAATTTGGTGCAAGGAAATATGCTAAGGCATGGTGTGGAACATATAGATTATTCGATCATTTGATCGATGTCTATGAATATGATCATACAAGATTGTATCTTAAGGCTCATCAATGTATATGATTTGATCTAGAATGGTGTGCATCTACAAATCAAATCATATTATAAATGGGTCTGTTGCACTGCAAAACATACCTAACTTGTGACCAAAATTGAGCATCAAGAATGATTTGCTCCTCTTAAGATACCTCTCTTTAAGATGTAGTTGTATACTACAAACCTTGCCATGAATCACTCACCACCAGCGGTAATTGTTTTTTTAGCAGAGAAAACAAAATCAGCTCTAATCTGTTATGGAGATCTCATTAGAGAAGTACTCGAGCTTCGATTTCCATATGTGGAAAGTGAAGATTCGGATGAAATTAATGAATAAAAACCTTTGGGGAATTGTCAATGGAACCGAGGCAGAACTTGCAGATCTGAATAAATTGATAGAATAACAGAGCAAAGATGATAAGGAAAAAGTCATTATTGGTCTTGCCCTCTCAAATTTAGAGCTACATCACGTATATCTGGACAAATCATCCAAGGAGATCTGGGAAAATCTCAACAAGTTATTTGGGGCACAAGCAGTTATTGCGAAATTTTCCTTGAAATTATAGTTAGTCAGCTTTAAGATGTCAGTTGAAGCCACCATGTCAAGTCACGTCAACAATCTAAGATCTATTATCGAACAACTTGTAGAAGTCAAGGCAGTAGTTGATGAGGAGGATGCCAAGGCTATTCTCCTGAACAATTTGTCACCTAAATACACTAGTGCTATCTTTACCCCGAGTCAGCTACCTTCACAAAGTCTGGACGAAATGATTGTAGCATTGCTAGCAGAAGAAAAGAGAACCACTAAAGCTGATAGCCAACTGGAACTTGCATTCTATGCAAGAAACGACCACAATAGATAAACAAAAGACAATGAGGAAATATAATGCCACTATTGCAAGAAGATGGGTCATACATCTTGGAATTGTAGATAGCAAGCCAATGATGTTCTTAAGGGAAAGATCAAAGATAGACAACATATAGCAAGTGTAGCCATGATTGAAGATCCATCGAATGCTGACAGTGGTGAAAAATCTACTCAAGAAAAGAGATTTTATGCATTTTAGGAAGCTCGCGCTCTGAAGACAAAAATGAATCAGTTAACAACTCAAAATGGATTGTTGCCTAGTTAGCATAGAGGTTGTGGATCCAGGGAAAGATCCCTCATTAGTTGGAGAGACATGCATGTGGATTGCAGTCTACTAGTGAGGTTACACGACATGCATGTGGATTGTTGTCCAGTAATTGACTTTCGGAGATTCAGGGTTCTGGAGTTCGGGGAGGTGGAATCCAAGAGCTCGGGAATTCAACTTAGCATCTACACTGTTATGAGGGTTACGAGGCAGCTTGATGGAGCACAAACTGGTCCGAGAACTATGTTCAAAGAAGAAGCTTCTAAAAGAGATGTCATTGATGATTAGTGCTCAGTTTATGTGTTTTATATTCAGTAGATATATTTGATTTCAGTTTTTTATTTTTTGTCACTGTACGCATTATGGGGGAGGTATTAGAGATATAAGGCTTACCCATGTAATAAAGTCACCTTAGTGACTTTAGATTAAAAGATTAGGGTTTTCGTCATTTAGGGTTTTGGTTTCTCAAGCTCTCTATAAGATTGAGAGGTCCCTCATTGCAATTGTGTACTGTTCATGTCGCTTAGTGTTTATGGAGATCATGTTTTTGATATCGTAACCCTACATAGGGTTTCTTCGGTTCTTATAATAACATATACTCTTAAGAAAGGAAAAAGAAGATGAAAGGAATGTTGAAATTGAATCTTAAAAAAAGTTGTCTTCTATGGTAAGATTTGTCCTCCACCAAACCAGATTGAGCAGATTCGACGAAAGGAAAAATGAGAGGAAAGGAATGTTGATATTGAATCTTCAAAAAAAGTTTTCTTCTATGGTATGATTTGTCATCCACCAAACCAGACTGAGCACATTTGACGAGGACACAAGTCTGTAAGGTGAGACATTTCAATTGAAACTTATTTTGCAATGGTTGCCCAAAGCCTTTATGACTCAGAAATCGTTGCCATCCTCATTCAGAGGACATGGGAAAAGTGGGTATCAGCAAGTGCACTTTTTTGAATATTGTTATTCGACTGCCACAACATAGAGAAGCACAAAATCCATGGTGAGAAGAAGCGATTGTGGTGAGCGTGAGTGCATATGACTGGCATCGCCTCGTTACAAGAAAACATCTAGGCATCCTTTAGGAGAATTGAAAACCAGTGTTGGAAACATCCCAAAAATAACTAATCAAAGTGGGTATCAGCAAGTGCACTTTTTTGAATATTGTTATTCGACTGCCACAACATAGAGAAGCACAAAATCCATGGTGAGAAGAAGCGATTGTGGTGAGTGTGAGTGCATATGACTGGCATTGCCTCATCACAAGAAAACATCTAGGCATCCTTTAGGAGAATTGAAAACCAGTGTTGGAAACATCCCAAAAATAACTAATCTTATCGGCAACATCAGGGAGAAAATATTGGCAAAAAAAAAAAAAAAATACAAAATAAATTTTTTTTTTCAATTTTTTAAATATCTAAAGCAACAACAACATCAAATAAATACATTGCCACATAAAATGAAAAGCGATCACTTCAATACTCAATCATGTCCCAAGTCTCGACTCCAAAGCCTTAATATATCATTAAAAAATATAAGAAATGTATATCATCATCATGAGTCATCTACAATGAAATCATTAGATAAATAAACTAGCAATTCCCTCTGCCCCTTTTATGAGCTGTGTTACGGATTTGCGGGGGCTTGAGGCTGGATCCACGGATCTGGGCATGGATCCACCCAGATCTGCATAGGATCTCCGTAAATGGATCCCATGCCACCGGGGGCTTGAGGCTGGATCCAGGGATCCAGACATGGATCCACCCAGATCTGCATAGGATATCTGTAAACAGATCCCATGCCACCGAAACGGATCCTATGCCAACTAGCCCTCAGTTGTCGGATCCCAAACAAATAACATCAGAGTTTTAGGTTTATTATTTTATTTTTTAAAGGATGTTTACCACTTGTTTGAAACTGTAAGCAACAAATATTCTATTTAGACTTTTAGTTAGATTAATTAATATTGATCTATAGGCTGTATAGGTAAGTTATTTATTACCTGTAGCCTATAGGCTATATATCATATCATAATGCTAGCAGGAACGGCTTGAGAGTATCGACATTAAAATTTTAATTTTTAGTTTTGATGGTGCTAGCGGGAAAGCTTTGGGAAAAGTCTGAGACATTTTATAGATAATATTATATACTATATACGCAGTCTTCAGTTTTCTTTGTGTACACAAGACGGCTCTGTCATCAATAATTTAATTAGATCAATCCCATCCAACTCTAGGTGCAGGATCCTCTTAGAACAGTATGATACATAGACTATAGCATCTTCTCAAACAGTGTATGGCATTCATTTACAATCGTACCTGGGAATCTTTTGACTTTAAGGTAGAAATGGCTGTGTCATTAATAATTTAATTAGATCAATCCCATCGAACTCTAGGTGCAGGATCCTCTTAGAACAGTATGATACGTAGACTATAGCATCTTGTCAAACAGTGCATGGCATTCATTTACGATTGTACCTAGCTGGGAATCTTTGGACTTTTAAGGTAGAAATGGCCGTCATTAATAATTTAATTAGATCAATCCCATCCAACTCTAGGTGCAGGATCCTCTTAGAACAGTATGATACATAGACTATAGCATCTTGTCAAACAGTGTATGGCATTCATTTACAATCGTACCTAGCTGGGAATCCTTAGACTTTAAGGTAGATTTCAAGGAAGATGACTGGTTGATCATGGTGTAGAGTTGAAACTTGAAATATTAAGATGATAACGATGCAGACCCATTTTGAATATGTTTTCCTTTTCTAGTTTATTTCTCTGAAATCATTTGTGATTCATAAATGGTTTTGATTCCTAATTTTGATTGTGTTTTCCTTTTTCTAGTTTATTTCTCTGAAATCATTTTTTATTTGGAGGCCCTGTTTTATTTCCCGAGTTGGCTTTCTACACATCTAGAGAAGAATTACTTTTATGCTTTTTTTTTGTGAATGCTCACAACATACATCTTACTGTCGAGCAGGGACAAAGTTCCTGTAAACTTTCCGACTACCTCAGCAAAAACATCGCCTTTTACCTCGGCAAAAGCAATGCCCTCGCTCTCTCATCTGCGACTTGATATTGAAGAAAAAATTGTTAAAAAGAAGGAAGAAAAAGAAATGTTGGAGAAACAAATCTATCGTACCCGTGACAAACTGGAACGTTTAAAGAACAACATTGAAAATAAAAAGAAAGAACTTGAAGAGAGAGAGGCTCGAAAGAACGTGATTCTGGAAAATTTTCAGCAGCAAGGCCTATTGTTGGAGAACCACGAGCAGTCTGATTAAATCATAGATGTATTTTTAGTTATGATCTCTGTCTGGAATCTATTTATTTTGATCTTACTTTTGCAGTGAACAATTCACAGAAGTCGTCTGACTGGTTAAATATTGAATTGACCTTTCCTTAATCTTCATGTAAAGATTCAAGATAAATGCAAAGGTAAATACAAAATTGTAAAAGCAATCAGAAAATTTGGGCCGATAGCTGGCCTGATTAAAGTGTGGTTTTGGCTATATCGGAAATAAGAATACAGCTTTTTGTACAGTTATTTATGTTCAAACACTAAACATGGATATACGAATACAACTTTTGTACAGTTATTTATGTTCAAACACTAAACATGGATATAAGAGTACAACTTTTGTACAGTTTATGTTCAAACACTAAACATATATTTTCACAAATTTGATTTACATGTTTTTTATTTGCTCAATTATCTCTGTTTGAAAGCTCGGCCTTGTATATTTTTACATTTTGATGTAGCTGCTATATTTTTGTCTCTAACAAAGAGACAAAACACATCACCTTTCTGTGTTGATATTTTTGAAATGAAATCCCCAACATTAATATTTTTTAATATAACAAGTTGGAAACTGTTTTTTCGTTTTAGGGGCTGACGGGGTGGTCTTTTCTTTGCCATAGTACCATGCTGTAAAGCTAAAATGGAAATGATTTGGTCGATTTCTTTGGATTTTTTTTATTGGGCAGGTGTCTGGATGCCAAAGAATCTAGTTAAGTTTTTATTTAGATTTGTTATGCCATTCAATTTTGTTTGTCCTAAGTGTCTTGCACCTTAGAGCTTTGTTATCAGTCTTTTCTTATTTCAAATGAATATAAATATTGGTTGTAGTTAAAAAAAAGCAATCTAAAAATAGATTTATCTTGCACCTTAGAGCTTTGTTATCAGTGTTTTCGTATTCCAAATGAATATAAATATTGGACCTTAGAGCTTTGTTATCAGTCTTTTCGTATTTCAAATGAATATAAAAGCTTTGTTATCAGTCTTTTCGTATTTCAAATGAATATAAATATCGGTTGTATTTATCTTTCAAGTAATCTAAAACTAGATTTGTAGCGCTTCATGATTCACCCGTTTTAGTTATGCCAAACAATTAACTGAAATTATCAAGTCGCTTATCCTAGTGCGTTGTAGTACTGCCTAAGAGCATCTAATAAGAGAAAACTCAAGGATATTATATTTATGTGGCAGAGTTTATAAATTATATTTATTGTAGAGTTTACAAAGGAGGTGAATATTATATTCATTGTCTTTTAGGTAGGCCTTACCATCTAGCTGCTGGTACTCTCCATCTTCATGGAGAATTCAATTTCATTGGGTCCATGTCAGAGACAGCGGGGCAATCATTACACCATTCATGCAGGTTGTTACTTATGCGAAAAGAATTTTGCTACCTTAGAGTTATTGTCGCTGTTTACCGAGGCTTCTATTTGAAGCTTATCACACTTCTCCTTCCAACCTTCCAGCACCGGGTAGGTGTCAGACTCTATACATCGTGTTACCACTTGGCAGAGTCATGTGTTTTTAATAAACAATGGTTATCCCTTGGTATGTGCCACTTTCCCAACCCAAAGATAGGAGGGAGAGCAGTGCTTCTCCCGAAATTACGGGGTCATTTTGTCGAGTTCCTTCAACATGGTTCTTTCAAGCGCCCTAGTATACTCTACTTGTTCACCCGTGTCGGTTTGCGGTATGGTTAGTTCACCGGGAGGATCGCCCTCCCAATTCAAAGTTTTTTCCTGGAAGTTGAAACCCTAACGAAAGTGCGCTTTTGCATTCATTCAATTTGGTTGGTAGGAAAATCAAATTCTCATCCAATTCACTTCAACAGAAACGCATGGTTCAGTAGTTGGGGCAACTTCGTCACTTTTGTGTACCCAACGGACGAAAGCCCTTTCGGGGGTTCCTTAGGGATCGATTCACTCTACGTAAATTGATTGAAC
>ML798643.1:155683-179290 GCA_009831015.1 Picea engelmannii | reverse complement strand
GTATGCGTCATGATTCGTCATCATGCGACGACGCAGAGTATAATGTCTTGTTACCCTTGTACACATGCACACACAATTTTTTTTTTGCACTTGTTATAAGAGGTTGTCTTCGTAACGAGGAAGAACATTACACTCGATGGGTTTCTAAGAGGATGATTTTGAGCCCTAGGAGTAGGTCCCACAAAGGAATGGGTATACTGTCCTTGCTTTACCTTTGTTAGTTCATTGGTTGTTAGAATTAGCTACTCTAACAAATCACACTGAATCAAGACAATGAATTGATAGTGACAAGGTCAAGAAGCAGATAAAAGCTCCAAACATGTAAACCACTGAATAGGAGGAAGATACTATTATCTCTTGCCAATGATTTGAAGTCTTCACATTATTTTGTGATGTAAAGTCATTCCTTAGTTTGCTTGGTAAAGTGTGTGGTAGTTGGAAGGAAGTTTAGCTACATGTAGCCTCTAATTGTTCCTTGAGGTGGAAGCGAGTTGCATTATTCTCGCTCAAGAAACCATGATTTAATCGCAGACATAAGTTTAAGTTGGAATGGTAATAAGGAAGAACATAGATGTTGTTTTGGATAACAACAAAGAGTTTAGTCCAGGGGAAGTTGGGGACAGTGGAAGTCGTGTGGAAGCAACAAAATGATTGCAGGAAAACAAGGTAAATTGTGTGAATTGAGTTGAATAAAATAGACTCATGACCATATGTTAATGTGAGTTACACTTTTGTAGCAAGTCTATGATGTAATGTTTATTGATTCGATGTATAGGTCCTTGAAATGTTTGAGCTTGTACCCATGGAGATGGAGTATGTAATGTATGCACTTGAAGTTGTATTTATGTAACATGTAAAGGGCATATCGTTGTAAGCCCTGAACAGGCATGCATACCCCTTTGTCATGTATCCCTATTGATTTTTAGTGCAGAAACCTCTATTATAGAGATCTTTGACACTTAGAGTGAGCCATGTTACGGGTCGATTGCATGCTCTATGAGTGGACCCTAGGAGGTGCCTAGAAAACCATGGGAGTTCATCAAGAGGTTGAATGAACCATGTACTTGAAGGACATCCTACTAAACCGACAATTGCAGTAGTTGATGACCCATGCATTTCGATAGATGGGTCTCTTTATATGGAATTTGGTAGTTTGGTGATGCATGATCGAGGTGCGAAGAGAAAGTATCGGGTTTGACCAGACATAGACTTTGTTGATTAGGAGGTGCTTTGATTCAGAGGACTTTGTGATGATGAAGACTTGACCTGACAATGGTAAAGACATGTAGTCATTAAGGGGGAGTGTTGGGATATGTAACTCCCACTTGTCTTTGGTGTAATCATAGTTAAGTTTGGTATGATTATTGGTCATGATTAGGTAGAGTTGGTCTCTATGCAGAGTCTGTTTACTAGGTTGTAGGAAGTGGTTGAAACTAGTTGGATTTGAGAAATTCTCTCCAATTGGATGCTTCCTAGATTGGTGTGAGGTTGAGATATTTTCTCAACTAAGTAGATTGTGGGATCAATGTAGTTCTTTTATTTTGAGACTATAATTGTTGTATTTATATGTACTCTATTCATTATTTAGTAGAACACTTAAACACAATTTTAGTATGAGTAATTATATCTACTCTCCCTCTCACATTTCCCAACACTGGAACCTTGACAAACATTGATTTACCATGTTTATTTTGACTACAACATACATTTCCATGCTTAATTAGTTACATTGGTGTATTGAAAAAACAACCTAAAATTGACAATTTGTTGATCACACTACCCTTCTAAAGGTAATAATCAAAGGATCAAATATGTAAGGTTAGTTGAATGTAAATAAATGAAATGGAAAGAAAATACATATCTAATTATATTAGAAGAGAAAAATAGTAGCCACAAATATGATTGAAATCCAATCTAAAGTATTAAAAGGAAGACAAAACCACTTTATATATCTTAGTTTTGAGTTTGAAATAATATAAAGTTTCATCTTCTTGTAATTGTAGTCTAAATATAATCATATAAGGAAGCCTAAGAAAACACACCAAATACACCTAAGGAGAGGTGTTAAGATATGTTAACCCCTTCTTTCTTGAGTCATTATTTTTTAACATATTTTCTAAAAATTAAAGATATACCCCTTCTTTCTTGAATCATTATTTTTAAACATATTTCCTAAAAATTAAAGATATACATAGTTTTTTTTATATCATAACTTGAACCTAGGCTACAACTCTTTGATTATGTGCTAATCTTTTCAATTCTTAAAAAGAACTGGACAAGATAAAAAAGTGATAAAATTTGGCCTCTGAGAGATCTATTGTACATCATACAATTCATACAAATTCAAGAAACATACTAGGTTGCTACATTTATTTTAAACAACTAAAATGACATGTGAAATTGAGTAAATAGAGTAAGTAATTGTGAAATTTAAATGATATTCGTGTAAGCTCTTCATCTAAAGAAAATTGATTTCATTTGAAGTTTAATATGCATAGTATGTTTTTCCTCCAAGGTAAATAGATTTAATTTGAAATTCTTACTTTGAAATTCAACATGGACATGATATGTTAACCAATCTTTATATAAAGAATTTTCACTAAATATTAACTTAACATAAATATTTTATTTTAAATATGGAATATAAGAGTTTCCTACACATGCCTAAACACATATACAATCAATAATATACAATTAATAATAATAATAGAATTTCTCAAAAATCTATCTTGACAAAAAGAAAAATTGCTAGAAATGGTAACTCATTTATTTATTTTACAATATTATAGAAAAACTCTACTTTGATAATATTTATAATGCTCTTACTTATTAAAGACTCTATGCCTTTATGGCTTATTTCCTTGAGTTTGTTTCTTGAGAGCTTTTATGGGAGATTCCTCTCTTTCATCATAGTCCATTCTTTGGTTAGGAGTTGTGTTTTTGTTAGAGTTTTTTTTTTTCAAAGTTTTTTTTCTTTATTAAAGTTTTTTTTCAATTGAAGTCTATTTTTTAGTTAGAGTTTATTGGTTTTTTAGTTAGAGTTTTTTCTTTTGTTAAAATTTCTAGGATTCTTTATTAGAGTTCAAAACTTTATTAGAATTTATTTTTGGTTTAAAATATTTCCTTGGTACAAAGTTAGTTCCTTAGTGAAGATAAGATGAAGAAGGCCAGACCCAACCCTTCTCTAGTCCAAGAATTCCTCTCTTCCCTCCAAATAGCGTAAGAGAAGCGGGTGCTCTTTTCCCCTAAATAGGGCGTACCACATTATAGAGATATTGTTTCCGGATGTTTAATGCAGTTTCTTTTTAATGGAGGCGGGGGAAGGAGGGGGACACTGGGAACAGACGGGATCTTTTAGCAGCAAATTACCCATACAGATAAAGGCGCCTGTGAGAAAGATACCCCTTCCTTCCGGGCTGCTATGACCAAATATCGGGAGCGTTTAAGTTCATCAACCTATGATCTTGTAAGGTATTTCTTGTCTTTGATAAATTTCTTTTTTGATCAAACTTCTTGCCTTAGTTTCCTTGCAATTCGAAAAAGCAATGTAAAATAATTTTGAAAAAAAAACAATTTTTATTATTTGTAATTGCTTTGTGTATTGGTTTAAATAATGACATTACCATTATTCTACCTCGAAACCATGAGTAAGCACTTCGTTCATTCAGTAAAGTTCAAATTACATTTGTGGTCGTTCTCCCTCTAAACAATTAAAGATACACATATGTGTAAGGATCCGTGGACAATCATAATAAATGTTTTAATATTTTCAAATGTATAATTTGAAAGGAAGTTGCTCATGATGATTAAAAGTTGTATCTATATTTTGAAATCAAATATCTTATAATAAAAATTGTTAATATTATTATATATAAATGTTTTAAGTATTATTCTACTTAAATACTTATTTAATTTTGTCTATTCAAAATAAAAATAGAGTAATAATTTTAATTTTTAAGATTTTTAAATTATAAAACTTTTAAATTTTTAAATCTACATAAAGACCATTTTAATGATAAAAAAACCCCATTATTTTATTCATAATATATGAGAATATAATACACTATTAACTGTTCACTTTGATTTATATCATCTCCATTTAGCATGTCATATCATTTTATGTGATTTTACTAGTTTATCAATTGAATGTGACCATAAGGTGTCACCTTACTCTTCATCATACATGGTTATCACTCATTTTCTTTTATTACTTATAGATAATTCTCTTTATTATACCTACCTCTTATCATACATGGTTGTCACTCATTTGCTTTTATTACTCATAAATAATTTTCGGCCTCTTATAAATATATTGTAACAATATATTATAATAAATTTAATTTGGTATTTATAATCAATTTAGTTTGGTTTTGTATTATCAACATAATTATAAATTTGTTTTAAAATTTCTCTATAAGATTTTTTTTATTATATTATAAAACAATCTATCTACTGTCAAAATGTTTTGATTTGATATTCAAAACTTCAAAAGATATAAAAACGTTATTTTGTTTTCCAATGTTTTCTCTAAAATACTTGTTTATTTGGATTATTAATATAAGATTTTTTTTATTATATTATAAAACAATCTATCTACTATCAAAATGTTTTGATTTGATATTCAAAACTTCAAAAGATATAAAAACGTTATTTTGTTTTCCAATGTTTTCTCTAAAATACTTGTTTATTTGGATTATTAACATAATTTAATAGAGATACTTTTGTTTTGTTAAAAGTAAGGGTAAGATTGATTTTTTATTTAGATAATATATATCTTGTAATTTTTTTTTAATTGAGTTTTTAATAATTTGGAAATAGATGTAACTTATCAATTTTAAGATTTAACTGTTTTTTAATTATATTTTAAATTTAATCTAATAATAAATTAATAGTAAAAGAGATGTAACTTTTTCAATTTGTATATAAAATGTATTTTCAAATATATTTAATAATTTTCTTAATAACAAATTAACTATCAAATTCCATGTCACTTCTTATTAATATTAACTTGACCATATCACTACTTTTTAGCATTTTTCTAATTATATATATGTTAATATTAAATTAAATAATAAAATAATAACACAAAAGACCCACTCAACAAGGATTCAATTTAATTACATTAAATATATGCATTGCATGTAGACCCGAGCTTGCCTCTATAATATATTTGCATTTAAATATAGCATTCTCATAATAAAGTGTTGTTTTTGACAAAAGCTATTTAACTTTAGTTTTTGGACAAAACCTATCTGCAACTTAAGTCACCATATTTGATTTTCTCTCTTTAAATATATCCTTTTTCTATTAAAATTTTGTTTTTTATCAAATTTATTTAGCTCAGATTTTTTTTAACAAAATTGACTTGGTTAATTGGTTTCCTGAACAAAGATAATATAACCTAAAACAAAACCTGTCACATAAATGAATGTTACTTGACTATTCTGTCACATAAATAAATGAATGTTACTTGACTATTCTGTCACATAAATAAATGTAAAACTTTACTCAACTTTGAAAAAACAATTTGAACTTTGGCTTTGATTGCTTTGTTGCCTTGCCAAAAAGACATAACTTAATAAACCAAAATATGTAAGGAAAATATTAAATGTAACTAATCTATTCATTATTATAAACACCCACCTTTAAGATAACATGTGCATCTCTACAACCTACCTCATGTTATTTGATTTTCTCCCTTTAAATATAAAGGTTTTTCTTTATTTAGATTTAGTTTTTAATAAAATTTATAATTAGCTTTGATTGTTTCATTATCTTAATTAAAAAAAAACTTATCAAGTAAATAAATGTAAAAAAAGTATTTTTTACAATTTTGTTTTTTTCCTCATCTTTCTTACTTGGTACTTGGTAGGAAAAAATATTCATAGATATATGGTAAGAAACTTATTATAAATTTCTTGAATATTACAAAAAAGTTATTAACTTACATCATGTTTTAAAAGTTTGATCATGTGCATAGAGTTTTCTTGAAAAAGATGCATAGGATTATTACATAGCAATATATTTGTATTGAAATTATAACAAGTAATGCACAATTACAAAACTCACATTTTCTTATTAATATATAAGAAGGTATGTCATTTTCTTAAACATCAAAAAAATATCACAAATGCAATATGATGAATAACTAAGTGTTCATATAAACTTAATTTACATGATATTTTTAACACAATTGAAAATAAAAAAGTGTATATTACAATAAAAACATAACATCTAGTTCTATAAAAAATAACTAGGAAATCCTATTTTTATTTTCAGGTTTGTCACTCTTTGCTTTTACAATGTTAAAATTATTGAGTTATCATAGATGGTAATTGGTAAGCCTCAATGTTTGTAAATTTGTAGGTACTAGGATGTAAAAAATTAGCTTATCTAATACCTATTTAATGGGAAGCTAAAAAGAAACACAACTTATGTGTGATTCTTGGTTTGTAATATTATGGCATCATCAAATTTAAATTAACCAAATAAATAATCTAGATTCAAAATTAAATTATAAAAATAGAAACTTAGACTATAAAAATATTGAAACCCCATACTTGTAAATGGATCTTAAAAAATAAATGAATCTAAAAAGCTTTAAGAAAGAGCACAAATTCAAACACCTTAGAGTGAAAATCAATCAATTTCACACTTAGTGATGGCTAAAATATCTCCCCTTCAACTTGAAAGTAGGCCAATATGATTCCAAATTGGTGTGATACATTTGAAAATAAACTAATATACCAATAAATAATAATAAAGTTTGGAAATAAGCCAACCTTAAAATATTATCTTAAAAAAATGTTTTGGCTATATTTTGTCCTTAAAATTTACATTGCATCTAATTACATTATATGAAACATATTTGAAGTGGAGCTAACTAAGCAATTTATTGTACACTTTTTTCTTTCTTTGGTTATTGTATATGTTTGAATTTTTATCACTTTTGTTGAATTTCTTTATATTTTTCTACCATGTAAATAAACACTGGAAATCGAACAACCCTTACATAAATGTTATAAATTAAACTTTAACATAAATAAGTTTAATTTCATGAATAAAAACAATATATCAAATTATTGCATATATGTAGATAAACATTGGAAATCAAACAACCCTTACATAGATGTCATAAATTAAATTTTAACACGAGTAAATTTAATTCCATGAATAAAAACAATTTATCAAATTATTGCATATATGTAATACTACCTTGTACTTAGCTGTCCAATGCAGTGCCTTATTTCAATGTTGTATCCGCTAAGCATGTTTAGAAAAAAAATAAAAATCCTTAAATCTGTGTAGATTTGATAAAAAGGAGATATGTTAAAAAAAACAACACTTTTCTGTTAATATTATAAATGCTCAAACACAAATACAAATACTTAATGTTTTATAAGAAAATATAAAAATGAGGTGGGATATATATAAGAAAAATGTATAATACATTTTCTTTATATATGCCCTATACATTTCCCTCATATATGCCCCATCCCACCCCACCCCACCCTCATATATGAAGGATGAAATGGTACATATATAAAAGAAATATATAAATAAATTTAATTTCATGAATAAAAATAATATATCAAATTATTAAATATATATAGATAAACACTGGAATTCAAACAATTTTTATATAAATGTAATAAATTAAATTTTAACATGAATAAGTTTAATTCCATGAATAAAAACAATATATCAAATTATTGCATATATGTAATGCTTACTGTATGGGAAGCCAGCGTGTAATACCTAATAACATATTCAACTAACAACTGTTTCCTTTGATAATGAAACCCACCTTCCAAACATTATAATTGTTCATAATCATGGAGATGTGCATGCAAATAAAAAAGTTGAAATCGAAACCTGTTCAAGATTCAATGGATTTGTGGTTCCCTCTCATATATCAATATCGAATTGTTGCATCATTCTAACTTCTATGGGAGATTACTTGTAAATTAATATATTTAAAAAAAAAGTAAGACACATTTTAAAATAAATGTCTTGAACATTTCAATGGCATTGAAAGCTGGGAAAGATATTGTGCATGAAAATATAGATCATTAAGGAAAAATGAACACAGATATTTCATTGGATTGAAAGTTTGAACACAAATTTTATTAAAATACAAATTATATAGTTTAGAACTTAAATTTGATTAAAACTTGAATTATATTGAAATGTTTATTATTAAGTAAAAGTAAAAATAAAAAGAGAATTTCAATTGGATTGGAAACTTTTATTTTAAATTGTAATAAATTATATTTTTCTTTTTAATTCATGCTAAGGATTTGATTTTGCTAAAGTTTATATGAAGGTGTACATACCCTACCTCTTATGAAGTTGAACTTATGATTTTCAAGGTGGAAACACATGTTCTTAACCATTAGACCCACTTAGGTTGTACTTATACTTATGTTTAATAACAATATTTAAGTTTATATATATATATATATATATAAGGTTTACATAACTTTTAAATTTTAAATGCATGTGTATTTTTTTTTTAAAGTGGAGATTTACATATGTGACTTTTAAAGTCCTTTTTAAAGAATAATTTTCTTTTTTTTTATTTAAGAAAGTGGAGATAGTTGTTCTCCCCCCAAACTAGGGGTAACTAAGGAGATGGTGTCTTGAGGTCCACAGGTTGAAGACATGGAGTGGCGAGAGCCAGATGAACGGATAGAGCCCCTTTTCTTTCCACACTTCACCATTGTTCAACAATAGCAGCGTCCACCACACCAACTTGGCCCACAAAGGACGATAGGTCTTTCTTCATGACGTAACAAGTTCGGTCTCGTGGTAAGTGTCATTTTAATAATTAAAGCATTTGAGCATGTTGCAAAGAGTCTTTTCTTGATTATGAAAATGTTTTCTTGGAAATTATACCTTTTTGCTCATTTCACCTTGGTGGTTGACACGACTTCCTAGTAAGTGGGTCACCCTTCGGGTAAAGTGATACTACTAGGGCGTCTCCTTGAAGGGTCATTGTACCATTCCCATCCATATTCATCACTTTCCACACTTCTCACTTTTCATTTCCTCATCTTTTGAGTTTTTGGGCTTATGGACCCAAGAAGAGATTCTACCTCATTTCATGGAAAGAAGGGGCTAAAGGCCCAGAGGTGTTGTAGCTAGAAAATGATGAAAGACATAAATTATCCTCTAGATGCTCGCCCTAATATCCTAAGAGAAATAAAATGCTTCTCTAAACTAATAAATGTCCTGCTTGTTGAGGGGATGAATTTGAATTTTCTTTTACTTTCCTTGCACATGGCACTCAATGCGTTCCAAGCTTCAAGTGGCATTGCGATACTCTTTACTTTCCATTGCACATAGTACTCAATGTTCAGACCATAATCAATTAATGGAAATAAAAGGCTTGGAAAAATGTTGCATTGCAAATGAGGATGCGACACACTCTCTACAAAGGCACCCATAAATGAGATAATATGACCCCTTGTATGTCAAGAAACCCCATGCCCAAAAGTCATAGCCCCATCCACCTTATACTCTTTTACATGACTTAGAGAGGGTCTCTTTGGGAAACATTCCTTGGCTTGGGGATTGATCTACCAAATAGGGTACCATGACAACCCTCCCATACCTAAATTTGAAAAATTGTATAAGGTCTTTGAGCATTTGTTTAGTTTGAAAAGGCGAGATTTAATGCACATGCTTGTGTGGTTCTTTTTATTAAATATAAATTACTTGGGATGATACACATGACTTGTGGACCCTTGGAGGGCATACTTGTTTGTCTTTGCATAGCCTTGTTAGGTGTAATCTATTCCATGGAGGGATTGTTCCATTTTGACCTTCATGGGTGGTTGAAAACACCAAGGATTGATGCCATAACCCACAAGAGAGGCAGAGGACCCCAGAGCCATTGCACACTTGAGATGATGGATGTTTCCTGAGGAACTTGGACAACATTAGGTGATGACATCATAGCCCCTTGTACATGGGCGTTGGACTTTACAGGCTCAATATGTCACCTTCTAAGCCTTGATGTCATGTTGAAGACTAGGTTTTTGATGGGCTTCATGGTTCCGAAAGAAAGATGATGTGGTTTGAAGAAGGAAGATGCATGACATGACCCTCTAGAGCATGAGAGATGGACACATGACTTTTGGAGGACCAACGACTTGCATCTAAAGGCTCAACCTCTCACTTTGAGGCATAGTGCCACCCTTTAGGGCATGACATCACCCTTCTAAGGGATTTACTTAATGTACTTTTGTATTTTTAAGTTGTAAAAGAAAAAAGGGAGAGGCTGACCTTATTTATATTTTGTTGTTGACATTTTAAGTGGAAAAATAGGTTTAGATGACCTCATATAGATAAAGGTAACCTCACTTTCATTTTATAATCATCACTTGAGAATTACAAACATTCTTGGCTAAAATTTTCTCCCTACTTGGCAATTCTCTCTCTCTCATCTTTGGTGCAAAATGGATGCTTTTACTTGTCTATTGGTGCAATAAGGCTAGTGACTTCTCTTGATGCTTGTTTCTTAGCAATTGTGATGGAATGTCTTGATAAGTAAGGGTTTTTCATGATATCTCTTAGATTATGGAAGAAATTTATTCAATTATATATTTTCCTTCATGATCTCAAGGTTATTTTGTCAAATTCTTGGGGGAATATAAGGGCATACACCCTCCATCAAGATCTATCTTTGTTGTCATTAAAAAACATGTTTGCAAAGGCTGCTACAAGGAGTAAACATGATTACACCCTTGTAGATTTACCTTGCTAAGGTTTGTTTACTCTAGGGAGTAAAAGGGATGACACCCCTAGAGGAGTAATAAACCCTAGCTCATAAATAAGAAACCCCATAACCCAATATATAAGGCACTATTTTTTTTTGCATTGCATATTATAAGATATTGTTTGGGTGGTTTACTTGTTGATTTTAGTGGCTAGGATTTGTTGCTATAGAAAATGTTAGCTACAACCATAAGGATGTTATAAAATATTGTTGATAAAACTTAAATAACAATCCTCTTTTTTTATCAAAGTCTTGGTTCTATCATTGGAAGATTGTATACTAATTGTTAGCTTTATTTCCAACATCATACACTTGACTTTGGTGCTTTAATTTGCAACTATCATAACTTATTTACTGAATATATATATATATATATATATATATATATATATATATATATATACTGTGGCAATTTTGGGATAACAAGGTTTCTTGTTGAATCCCCATTGGTTTTGAGGATTTAATATTCATAAATTTTCTTGATTTGGGCATGATTAAAATTTTTTTGCAAGTACACTACCTTGGAATCCATTTACCATCTCATAAGACTCTTTCTCAAGCCTCTTTCCATATTTGACCTTGTGTGACATCCTCCTCGTTACGACAACAACTCTTTAATAGGTGCAATTTTTTTTTGTTTAAGGTGTGTGGGCGCGTGTAAAAAGGAACAGACACACTTGACTCTACATCGCCACCCGACGACTAACAAGACACAACCACGATGATCAAAACAAGAAGACATAAGGCGCACAACAAGTAACTGCAAGCATTAAACGACATACTGTGTTATGTACAGTACGAACACATATGGAAGAATCCATAGTAGTAGATTTTACTATTTCTGCACAGGAAAGCAGGGCGTTTAATCTTAGTTCTCTGCTCCAGAGAGAGAGAATATCAGATAGGCTCTTGGCCGACTGCTCAGGCAGAAACTAGTAATCTCTGTCAGGAGGTCGCAGTGGTGGGAACTCTGCCTTTAAAGAGCCCAAGACTACTGATACGACCTTAGAGGTGTGTCACAAGATTGGAAACCCTGCCTTTAAAGGGCCCGAGACTCTTGACACGGCACTGGATTATTTACACAAAAATAATCACACACACAGACTTATATACAGAGTGACTAACTTTATCAAATCGAAGAGTCTGATATCATACAACTGTGAGTTTGGACAATTCCAATTACAGTACTAACCCTGAAATTAATTAACAATCTCAATACATCCTATATGTTACATATACCATAAAATTACAATAACATTATCTTAACAACCTTACATCTTATGTTATAATAACCTTGCAACTAAAACATCAATCACCAATCACATTAATCCTTGTATGCTACCAATGCAATGAAGTTACAATAAATTTACCATAAAATAAATCAACATTACATTTATATTACCATAACCTTGCCAATGAATTAATAATAAAAAGAAATCATTACCGTAGCATTTAACATGAAGCATTACATTACATGATTCTTCCATTGCGCGCAAATCTCATTCATCAGGCAACATGTCATTCAATTCTTAAATAATCATGGGCGCGAGAATAAGTAAGTTTAAGCCATCATTAGAAATAACTTGTAAAAACAAAATATCTAGATCCACCATCTACTACATAAATCCTTAATGCGTAAAAACTAAATCTATGCCACTCATTCACTACATACTAACCACTGCTCAAGTAGCGATAACTAAAACCATTGGTATTTCATCCATAAGGCCATAAGGTGCCATCTAAAACAACACTAAATATACATCAATAAGCCAGTTGAAACTTCACCAAGGTTAATGATGCAGGAGCATCGCCAAACTCATCAAGCGAGCTAGCGTAGAGCGGAAGACAGCTGGATAAGCCAGCACACATTTTGAAAACACTTTGGGATTGTTGCGTGATCTTAAATGATTCATTTAAGAGACGTCGCACTTGTATTTTGTAATTGACCTTGAGCGGACAACTCTCGTCCTTAGGTAGATGAGGCATTTAAAATAGTTAATGTTGGTAGATAGAATAGTTAAGTCTAGATTTGATAGTTTAGAGTTCGAGAGGGAAAACGGATATAGACACCCTCATTGTGTATTGTAACATTATCAAAGAAGGAGAGCAAGAAGAGCAAAATAAGAGAACTGTGTAGAGAACATCCATGTACAGATATTGAATTAATAGAAGAAAGCTTTGATTCAAATCCATGGTTATGTGTCTATTCTCTGTGTGTTGATGTTATGCTCATGAATGTTTGTTTTCTTGTATGCATTTGCTTTGTGTATGCTGTGCATATGATTTCATGTTTCGAAACTGAAGTCTGAAAAAAAGGAGAGAATAAGTTTCAATTGTTTCTCTATCTGAGCTAGGAGATTCCTGCAAGGAGTGCAGTCGAATTCATCCGCATGGAGTGCGTTGATGAGGGCTCAGTAGTTTAACTCTTGTTCTCATTCACCCAGAAGAGAAAGGGAGTTGTTGAAGCCATGCAAGGAGTGCGCAGGATGAAGAAGAAGCATCAGTTGTTAATCTGAGTAAAGGAGATTGAGGACTGCTGTTGCAGGAGTGCGCAGGGTCGAAAGACTTCGACACTTAAAAGTTGTTGAAGATTTCCGCAAGGAATGCGCGCAAGAAGTTCTCAAAAGGACTTGAGAAGTCGAGAACAAGCTCAGGAGGAGTAGGCCTTCGAATTCGTCAGGGGATTTCACAGAGAAGTTGCGCTTGAAGCGTTCAAGCAAGTGCTGAAACTTTGCATGCAGGTGGACAGGTCTTCGTGGAAGAGGCGCTTGTTTCATTTTGCAGAATTGTTAGAGGAAAGAACGGACAGTCGGAATTCTCCGAGGAGAAGTCGCGAGAGTCCGAGAGACGTGGGATCTGACCGAGCTGCAAGGGAGATATTGCAGGTATCCCAAGGGGTGGAAAGCTCAGGACGGATAGAGCGTTGATACAAGTCGGCTAGAGCCGTTGTATTGTTCGTGAGATCGCCTATCGGGATCTCGTGAGAATAGTGTCGAAAAATTGACAATGGGAGTCGCGAAGTCGCGAGGCGCGATATTCCGATAGTAACATAAGCGTGGGGGCCACAGGAGTGAGTGGAAGACAGGTGGCGGAGGTCGGAGATCTCGCGAGTTCGGGGCTCGCAAGTTAAAAGCCCGCATAGTGGAAGGATCAAGTCGTGAGGCGCGAGGTAGAGAAAGTGCGACAGGAGAATATCGGAGTCTCGTCACATCAGGACTCGGAAGACGGAAAAGTCAGCGGTTAAGTTCGCGAGTAGCGAAGGCGCGAGGTGGCGAGTCGCCGAAGTGCGACGGGGATCGCATCGGCGCTCGGTACATCGATTATAGGGAGTTGGAAGTTCGAAGATTTGGTATCGTGAGCAGCGAAGTCACGATATTGCTAGGCCGCGATAGCGTAGAAGTCCCGACAGGGGGAAAGTCAGCGTGACGGAGCATCGGGTCTCGGGGATCCGGAGGTATAGCGCTCAAAAGTTGGACTCGCGAAGCTGCGAGTTCCGATCCTCCGAAAGTCGCGAAGAAAGGATTGAGAAGAGAAGAATCTTTGGGTAAGGAAAAGTCCCGATAAAGGGATTTGAAGAACCGTTGAGTTCTTCGGGCTGGAAGGGAAAGAAGGTCCTGAGGAAACGGACGTTCCAGTGAGGGTAGGTCTTCGTCAGTGTGATATCAGAGCTGGTTAGACTCTTTGTTTTCTGTAGCAGGGAAGAGAAGAGAATTCACCATGCCACCAAGAAGAGAAAGACAGTCACCCGACCCAGGAGATAGGGAGGTGAGAAGAAGAGGCAGGCCGGCAGGCAATCCAGAGATGGAAAGGCAGATACGTGATCTCCGAGCAAGATTAGAAGACATGGAAGAAGCGCAGAGATGCACAGCCAATGCTGGAGATCTGAGTGACTCCAAAGGTGAAGCTGAAGCTGAACAACAAGGAGAAGTTGCAGCCAAAGATGCAACCAACGAGCGATTGATTAAAGCTATCGCCCGGATGAGTTCAAAGATGAAAATGAACATTCCAACTTACGAAGGAAGCTTGGATGCAGAGGAGCTACTAGATTGGATCCGAGCTCTTGACACCTATTTTGATTATGAAGATATCGAAGAAGATAAAAAGGTTAGGCATGCTGTCACAAAATTGAAGGGACATGCAACATTGTGGTGGGACAAGCTACAAGATGATAGACGCTGCAAAGGCAAGAAGAAAATTAAGAGTTGGGATCAAATGATTGCAAAGATGAAAGCGGAATTCATCCCAAGGGACTATCAATTTAATCTGTTCAGGAGGATGCAAAACCTGAGGCAGAAACTGATGACAGTGAAGGAATACACTGAGGAATTATATCGACTGAACATCAGAGCAGGTCATCGGGAAAGAGATGATGAGAAGGTTTCCAGATACCTGAATGGTTTGAGATATGACATTCAGGATGAATTAAGCATGAAAACCATTAGAACGGTGGAGGATGCTTACCAGATGGCTCTGAAAGCCGAAGAAAAATTGAGCCGTAAACAAGGTCAGCGAGGGCGAGGCAGAAGTCAGCCCAGAGGCAAGGCAGTTGCCCAAGATAAATATCAGAAGTCCATGGAGGAATGGAAGAAACCTCAGGGTAAAGTTGAAAGAGGTGGAACCTCACAGCGACAACAATATGCTGAGCAGAGGGGATAGCATAATGAGCAGAGAGGAGATTATGCTGACGCAAACACTTTTCCTCGTACTAGAGGTAGGGGAAGAGGCAGAGGTGGAGTAATCACATGTTTTACGTGTGGAAAGAATGGATACAAGGCAGTTGACTATCCAGACAGGAAAAAGGATGGAGGAGAAGCTCACATCGCTGAAGCGTAGAGGCGTGATGTTGAGAATGAAGACACAGAAAGTGGAAGGTCACTGATGATGCGTAAAGTTCTTTTAACACCTGGGAAGGAGGTGGAGGACTCAGCATAGAGGACCAGACTGTTCAGAACAGCTTGCAAAACCAAGGACTGGAAATGCAAGGTTATTGTTGATAGTGGTAGCACAGATAATTTCGTTTCGACCGAGATGGTGGAGAAGTTGGAGTTGGAGACAACTGATCACCCAAGGCCATACAAGGTGTCATGGATACAGAAGGGACATCAGGTGAGTGTCACTAAACAATGTTTAGTTGAATTCAAGATAGGTGGATATAATGATAAGGTCTTATGTGATGTCATTCCCATGGATGTATGTCATTTGTTACTGGGTAGACCATGGAAATATGACTGAAATGTGGTTCATGATGGGAGAATGAACACATATACCCTGGAGAAGGATGGGAGGACACACAGATTGCTTCCGATAAAGGACAAGGAGGTGAAACCGAAAGTAAGCAACACGATACTTCTCATGAGTGGGAAGGAGCTTCTCACAGAGATGGAGAAGAAAGAATATCCACAATTCTTTGTGGTCAGGAAACCGAGGATTGTATTGACTAGCAAAAGAGTGGACGACTTACCAGATGAGATTCAAGAACTGCTGGGAGAGTTCGCTGACATCATCGTGGACGAATTACCTCATTTGTTGCCACCGATGAGGAGTGTGAGTCATCACATTGATCTCATACCAGGAGCCAGTTTACCGAACAAAGCTGCGTATAGATTGACGCCACAAGAAAATGAGGAGGTCAAGAAGCAGGTCCAGGAGTTATTGGACAAAGGATTGGTCAGGGAAAGCCTGAGTCCGTGTGCCGTTCCAACAATGCTTAGTCCAAAGAAGGATGGGGGTTGGAGAATGTGCACCGATTCAAGGGCGATCAATAAAATTACCATTAGGTACAGATTTCCACTGTCGAGAATGGATGATCTGATGGATTGCCTGAGTGGGGCCAATTATTTTTCAAAGATTGATCTGAAAAGCGGATATCATCAGATTCGCATGAGAGAAGGTGATGAGTGGAAGACAACATTCAAGACAAACAAAGGTTTGTACGAATGGCTGGTCATGTCATTTGGCTTGAAAAATGCACCGAGCACATTCATGAGACTGATGAATGAAGTCCTAAGGGAATTCATCGAGAAATTTTTCGTCGTATATCTGGATGATATACTGATCTTCAGTAAGATGAAGGCTGAACATTTGAAGCATCTAGCCATTGTGATGAGGAAGCTACAATAGGAGAAGCTATTGATTAATATGAATAAGTCCTCATTTATGAAGACATAGCTCATTTACTTGGGTTTTGTCATATCGGCGAATGAGTTGAATATGGATCCGAGTAAGGTAGAAGTGATCAAGAATTTCCATCACCGAGAAATGTTTTCGAGGTGAGGAGTTTCCATGGTTTAGCTAGTTTCTACCGAAAGTTCATCAGAAATTTCAGTGGAATTAGCACAGCGATGATGGACACAGTGAAAAAGTGACATAAGTCTTTTCATTGGACAGCAGAGGCTGAGAAGAGCTTCAATCTGTTGAAGCGGAAGATAACGGAATGACCAGTGTTGGTGTTGCCGGACTTCAAGAAGACATTTCAGGTGAAATGTGATGCAAGTGGATATGACATAGGAGCGGTCTTGAGTCAGGAGGACAGGCCAGTTTCATATTTCAGTGAGAAGCTGGACGAAGCAAAACTGAAATACTCCACGTATGACAAAGATTTTTATGCTATCATACAGGCGCTGAAGAAGTGGAGGCATTACTTGATCCCGAAAGAATTTGTATTGTATAGTGATAATCATGCATTGCAATTTGTGACTCAACAGGAGAAGTTGAATCAGAAGCATGCAAAATGGGTAGAGTACATGCAAAATTTCATGTTTGTGATCAAACACATTTTAGGTKCTGCTAACAAAGTGGCTGATGCTTTGAGCAGGAAGTGTTTGTTGCTGCAGGAATTTCGAGTCAAAACATTGGGTTTTGAAAATCTCAGGGATATGTACGCAGGAGATGCAGATTTCGGGGAAGCATATGAAGYAGCTGAGAATCCAGTTCTCAGAGATCGGAGTCCTTGGATAGACTACATGATCTAGGAGGGATTGCTGTTCAGAAGCAATCAACTGTGCATTCCAAATTGCTCCATGAGGGAGAATTTGCTAAAGGAAAAACACAGTGGTGGATTGGCAAGACATTTTGGGCATGAAAAAACATTCACAAAGCTGAGCGAATCATATTTTTGGCCAGGCATGCGAGCAGATGTCAAAAGGTTTGTTGACAGGTGTCGAATTTGTCAGCATTCGAAGGGGAGAAAACAGGATGTAGGCCTGTATCATCCGTTGCCCATACCAGAGAGACCATGGGAGGCGATCAACATGGATTTTGTATTGGGTTTGCCGAGGATGCAGAGAGGGGTTGATTCCATCTTTGTGGTGGTGGAAAGGTTTTCAAAGATGGAACATTTCATTCCATTCCAAAAGACCAGCGATGCGACCCACATCGCGAATCTGTTTTTCAAGGAGGTCATTCGACTTCAGGGATTGCCGAAAAGCATAGTTTCAGACAGGGACACAAAATTCATAGGGCATTTTTGGAGGACCTTATGGAAGAATCTAGGAACTAACTTGGCATTTAGTTCTGCTTATCATCCACAAACAGACGGACACACGGAAGTAGTCAACAGAAGTCTGGGAGACTTGCTGAGGAGCTTGGTGACAGAGCACCACAGCAGTTGGGATAACATATTACCACAGGCAGAGTTTGCATACAATGATTCTATGAATCGAAGCACAGGAAAGAGTCCATTTCAGATTGTGTATGGGACACAACCGAGGGGATTTTCTGAACTCAGGGAGTCAGAACAGACTGCGACTAGCAGCGCTAGTGCAGAAGAGTTCGCTGAAGCGATGAAAGAACTTCACAGCAGGGTGAAGCAACGATTGATAGACTCAAATCAGGAGTACAAGCGCAGAGCAGATCAACATCGGAGATAACTTCAGTTCGAAGTTGGTGATCTGGTTCTAGCACACTTGAGGAAGGAAAGGTTCCCAAGGGGAACATACAACAAGCTGAAAATGAAGAAAATTGGGCCATGCAGAGTCCTAAAGAAATTCGGAGAAAACGCTTACGAGATTGAGTTGCCGGATGGCATCAAAATATCTCCAATATTCAATATCGCCGACTTATACCCATACAAGGCTGGAGAAGCAGAAACTGGAACTGAGGAACCAGTGATCGAATGGACAAAACAATTACCAGATGCAGAAAAGCCAGAGATGGAGTGCATACTGGACAAGCGAGTGGGTAAGAAGACCAGAAGGAAAGAGTACTATGAGTACCTGGTCAAGTGGAAGAATCACCCAGTGGAAGATGCCAGCTGGGAGACTGAAGCAGAGATACAGAAGCATGGACAAACCGTGCAGGAGCTCATGGACAGGAGCCCATGAAAATTTTCAAGCTGAGGAGTATGATGCAGGAGAATCTCCAAACTCATCAAGCGAGCTAGTGCGGAGCGGAAGACAGCTGGATAAGCCAACACACATTTTGAAAACACTTTGGGATTGTTACGTGATCTTAAATGATTCATTTAAGAGATGACGCACTTGTATTTTGTAATGGACCTTGAGCGGATAGCTCTCATCCTTAGGTAGATGAGGCATTTAAAATAGTTAATGCTGGTAGATAGAATAATTAAGTCTAGATTTGATAGTTTAGAGTTCGAGAGGGAAAATGGATATAGACACCCTCATTGTGTATTGTAACATTATCAAAGCAGGAGAGCAAGAAGAGAAAAAGTAGAGAACTGTGTAGAGAACATCCATGTACATATATTGAATTAATAGAAGAAAGCTTTGATTCAAATCCATGATTATGTGTCTATTCTCTGTGTGTTGATGTTATGCTCACGAATGTTTGTTTTCTTGTATGCATTTGCTTTGTGTATGCTGTGCATATGATTTCATGTTTCGAAACTGAAGTCTGAAAAAAAGGAGAGAATAAGTTTCAATTGTTTCTCTATCTGAGCCAGGAGATTCTTGCAAGGAGTGCAGTCGAATTCATCTGCATGGAGTGCGTTGATGAGGGCTCAGTATTTTAACTCTTGTTCTCATTCACCCAGAAGAGAAAGGGAGTTGTTGAAGCCGTGCAAGGAGTGCGAAGGATGAAGAAGAAGTCTCAGTTGTTAATCTGCGTAAAGGAGATTGAGGACTGCTGCTGTAGGAGTGCGTAGGGTCGAAAGACTTCGACACTTAAAAGTTGTTGAAGATTTCCGCAAGGAATGCGCGCAAGAAGTTCTCAAAAGGACTTGAGAAGTCGAGAACAAGCTCAGAAGGAGTAGGCCTTCGAATTCGTCAAAGGATTTCACAAAGAAGTTGCGCTTGAAGCGTTCAAGCAAGTGCTGAAACTTTGCGTGCAGGTGGACAGGTCTTCGTCGAAGAGGCGCTTGTTTCATTTTGCAGAATTGTTAGAGGAAAGAACGGACAGTCGGAATTCTTCGAGGAGAAGTCGCGAGAGTCTAAGAGCCATGGGATCTGACCGAGCTGCAAGGGAGATATTGCATGTATCCCAAGGGGGTGGAAAGCTCAGGACGGATAGAGCGTTGATACAAGTCGGCTAGAGCCATTCTATTGTTTGGGAGATCGCCTATCGGGATCTCGTGAGAATAGTGTCGAAAAATTGACAATGGGAGTCACGAAGTCGCGAGGCGCGATATTCTGACAGTAACATAAGCCGGAAGGGAAAGAAGGTCCTGAGGAAGTGGACGTTCCAGTGAGGGTAGGTCTGCGTCAGTTAACATGTAAGTAACATCAACAAATTTCCACTGACCCCACTAGATATACTCTAGCATGCAAAGTTTTT
Source organism: Picea engelmannii (assembly GCA_009831015.1). Lineage (NCBI taxonomy): Eukaryota > Viridiplantae > Streptophyta > Pinopsida > Pinales > Pinaceae > Picea > Picea engelmannii. Next base: position 158,775 of record ML798643.1, on the reverse strand, counting down.
TTTTTAACATCTATCAAATTTATATTTCCGGAATGACAAATAAATTTGCAGTGCCCAATTTAGTTTTCATAATACTATAAATCATACGACGAACAAGGGAATTCAAATCTAAATTCAACTAACACACAACAATCATAACGATTTCAACTTGGATTAGTAGAAATTTGATAGTGGATCATAAGAAATTAAATATTTAAATAAAACAATGCATTTTTGTTGTGACTACTTATGCAACGATTCAATAATACAAATCCAACTAGTATAATAGTTTGGATGAGACTCATCAAGTCAACTCCAGATTTTCCAAACTTCATTGACGGTAGATTTTAAATATCATACGAAAATCTAAACTTAAGAATTGACAAAATTGACAGCAAACAATGAATAACAGAAAGTAGGGTCTCTACATTTTGATTAGCAACAAATCATAGCAAATTATGATATCCGACTTTGCAAAAATATAAGGCAACGGATAAGTAAACTTCTGATCTATAAATTTATAAACAAATTTGGCAGCGAACACTTGAATTTTCTGAATTCTGGGTTGTAATTTAAAATGTCAATGAATGCATAAATTTTCTGAATTCTGAGCTGTAAATTGAAATGGAAGCGAATACATAAATTTTCTGAATTATGAGTTGTAATTTAAAATGGCAGCCAACAATTAAATTCTAAATTTCTTCTCGGAAAATGAAATTGCTCTTAACAATAAAGTCGATTGCCCATTATGCCAACATTGAATTCTCAGATCTAATTTAAAAAAATCGAAATGCCCGTACATCTATTGCCAGAACGAATTCTCAGATCTAAATTTACAAAATGAAATTGCCCATACAACTATTGCCAGAACGAATTCTCAGATCTAATTTTACAAAAATGAAATTGCCCATACCACTATTGCCAGAAACAATGTACAGGAACAATTTCCAAACAAAATTGCCAGAAAGGATTGCCAGAAGGAAAACAAAAATATAAAAGGGCATACAATCACTCCAACTTACACATGGAGGCCAACGGACGAGGTGACAAAGAACCCAGTCATATAAAAACGCCCACATTAATTAAAAACGCCCACTGTAATACATAAACGCCCACAGTGATATAAAATGCCCACGGTAATATATAAAATGCTCACAGTCATATAAAAACGCCCCCATTTACATAAAAACGCCCACTGTAGAGTATACACGCCCACAATGATATAAAATTCCCACGGTAATATATAAAATGCCCACAGTCATATAAAAACGCCCCCATTTATATAAAAACACCCACTGCAGAGTATAAACGCCCACAGTGAAATAAAATGTCCACGGTAATATATAAAATGCCCACAATCATATAAAAATGCCCCCATTTATATAAAAACACCCAATGTAGAGTATAAACGCCCACAATGAGATAAAATGCCCACGATAATATATACAATGCCCACAGTCATATAAAAACGCCCCCATTTATATAAAAATGCCCACTGTAGATTATAAATGCCTACAGTGAAATAAAATGCCCACGATAATATATAAAATGCCCACAGTCATATAAAAACGCCCCCATTTATATAAAAACACCCACAGAAATGTAAATACACCCACAAAAATGTAAAAACGTAGACAACAAACGCAAGGCACAGCGGGAGATCGCACAGATCCAAGGAAGGTCGGCAATGCCGAGATCATAAAATTCTTTTATCTAATACCGACATGCAACAACAGAGTAAGAAGTAATATTTTTATAACTGTCCCACAATTACAATCCCTGAAGAGCAAGGCAAGAAACCAATTAATCCAACAAGAACCCAAGCCATTTGAAGTTAAGTATTTTTTTATCTCACAATGCCAATACAAAAATGCTGATAACAATAAGAGAGGGCTAAGGTCATAATACCTTCTATCATGCAAATGAAAAACATATCGTTGCCTTAACTCCCGCCTCGAATGATGACCCCACGCTCCGTGTCGCTCCTGCTCCGCGCCACTCCTGCTCACTGATCGTAGAGACTACACCGGTACCTCCCAAACAATCGCTAGGGGTACTCTGCTTCCCCCTTAGCCCCCCTGAGCCGCAAAGGGGCCACACACAATCCAGATGGTCCGTCTAGCTTCCCAGCTCGCCTCGCAAGGCCGAGCTACCACTCCTATCCAAGCTGGAAAATCCCAACTCTCCACAAGTAATCAGTCAAGTCACAATTCCGGCAGCGTAACGTTACGCTAACAACCGATCCCCTTCTTCCTCATCTTCCCTTTCTTTTATAGAGTTTTTCCAACCTCCAACTTTCCCTAAATCACACTTTTTTTAAGTTTTAATAAAAATATACTAAATATTCTACTTCGCACAAGTGTCGTCCATCCCCCTCTTTCCTCAAGTAATTATTTTCTTTAAATTATTAATTTACTCATTTCCCTCGTCCACCTAGAGTTGCTCCTAAATTTCCTCCTAGGTGTTCCTAGATCCCCTTACATGTTTTAAATAATTTCCCTAAAAATGAAGTTACTAAATTAGCTCAAATTAGAAGGTTCTTAATTGCAGATTCCTTACTATGTTGACCTTGCTTTTTACCATAAGTTCCCAACTTTCCTTTATTATGTTTCCTCCAATCCTTAGTTTCCTAATTTTTATTATCCTCTTCTTTCCCCTTTTTATTAGAGCCAAAATGGCAGTTGCGCTATTTACTCTTTTCCCTTTATTATTAATTTAAAATCTTTTTATACTTCCAGAAGTTAAATAATTTGTTTCTTCTTTACAATTTAAAACCACAGATTTTTAATTAAATTATTACTCTCTTCATTTTACCCCAAAAATTTATGAAGACTAAAACTATTACCTAAGGGGTTTTTGTTTTGTTTAAATTTTTTTTTTTCATTTTTTTATAGGGTCTGTTCTTAAGGTTAGACAAAATTTTACCCTGAGAAGTTTTAGACGTAGGACTTAGATTCTGAACTAGGTGATATTTAATTAGGGAAGTAGCTTAAGAATTTCTTAATGTGTTAAATGTCTTAGGGCCATCTAGGTTTGTTCCTTCATCAACATCAACGCGACGTGCCCTTCAGGACGCACCACGTGCTCCAAGGGTGCCACTCGCCAACTTATGT
>ML798643.1:144151-155432 GCA_009831015.1 Picea engelmannii | reverse complement strand
CCCTCACGACATCGTGGATCCTCTCGAACTAGTTAATCGTTAACCTACAGTTTGAGCCACGGCGGGAGTGCTAGTAGGTTGTGGCAGGGCTGTTGTCCACACCTCTCCCTCAACCTCTCTGGAAATCGTGTGTGGCCCCTTTACTCCATATGTGAGTCTGGTTGACAAGCTATTGTTAGCCTGCATCATCAAAAATCGTGTCAGAACATGTCAACATCATATCATCAAATCAATGAAATATCACAGTAAATAAATCAACCCAAATAGCACACTCCCTGACTCAATCCGGAGTCCAAGGGGTTCCATCGATGCCTTTGCATCCTCAAGGTCCAAAACCCTGCACACTCAATAAAACTGAGTCAATAGCACCTGTCTACGTCAAAGCAGTAAAACATCATGTCATCTCTCATAACGCATCATAATCAAGGATAAATGTTTTAACATCATAAAAGTCCAGATCACTTGCGAGCAAGTGTCCTCAAAGAATAAGTTTTCTCAGTGCACCAGAGCGGGATGTTACACCTTGACCTATAGAGACACTCTTCGATCACTTTCCATCTTCGATCACAATCCCCCAAGGGTCACCCGATAAACATGTGTTGGATTAAATATACTGTTGCATTTTTTGGATAACAACGTTTCTTGTTGAATCCTCATTGGTTTTGAGGATTTAATCTTCATAAATTGTCTTGATTCGAGCATGACTAACATTGTTTTGCAGGTACACTACATTGGAATCCATTTACCATCTCATAAGACTCTTTCTCAAGCCTTTTTCCATATTTGACGTTGACCTATAGAGACACTCTTCGATCAATTTCCATCTTCCATCGCAATCCCCCAAGGGTCACCCGTGAAGCCTGTGTTGGATTAATCCTTCACTAAAACGAAGGGAACATCTATTGAGGTGACAATGATAAGTGTTCCCACTTGTGTTGCACAATTGTGGCTTGGGTTTAGATTTTCCCAAACTACAAAATGTGTGATAACAATAACAACAATAATGTTAAAATTACATTGCACAAAGATACTAGATACTACCATACCCCCATTCTTGGTATAATGAATGGTTGAAGTAAAATTGAGGTAGGGCTTTTTTTAATTTTATTGGTTAGTTTCTATGAATAAATAGATTTTTCTCGATCTATTTGTGAAGTAGACATTAAACTTATATTTCTTATAACAAGTTTCTTGCATTTGGTTCATCCACTTCGTTGGAATATCCCAATCTGACCTGATTGCCCTTTGTTGTCCATATGTCTCCATTTGACTTAAAATAATAAATAGATTAGGCATTTGGTGACCTAAAAGAATGAATAGATTGGGCATTGCATAAAATTGTGCTTGTGTAATTTAACACTATAAAATCAACATGGTTCGCGGTATGACATCGAGTATATGATGGATGTATGTTCTTAGTTTTGCACAAGATAAATTGATCTCCTCTAGGAGATGCTTTTTGTTGTTGTTGTTTCTTGTTTCTTGAAGGAGCCATAGTGACAGTCATAGGAAGAAACATGAAGAAAGATATCCAAACATAGAGTTGTGCACACCAATGTAATGAAGAAGAAGAGTAGGTCAACACATGTAGAGGGTGTGTTGATATTTTATGTAAATTTAGAAGTTATTCTTAAGTGTTAATGTTTCAACATTAGGTTGACATTCTCTCGGGATTGGTCATGGTAATTTGACCAATGGATAATGACCCTAGAATAGTATTATAAGGACATAAGACTCAAAGTGTGTGGCTTTCAACATCTGGAAGGACTGAATTTCTTCCTGTGGCACATATGGAAACCTGATCGGGAAGAATGGTCCTTATAGTCACATAACACTTTGTTGAGTACATGACAACTACGGGACATTCAATGTACAGATTGAAGAAGGCATTATATGGATTAAAGCATGCACCTAGAGTATGGTATGGCAGTCTCAACAATTTTCTGACGAGATTAGAATTTATAAACAACAATGAAGATCCTAACCTTTAATTTAAGGTTGTGGATGATGGTTCGGTAATACTATTATTGTATATGGATGACCTATTTCTAAACAGGTGTGGAAAATCTCATCTCAGAGTGTAAGAGAAAACCTGGCTGCTGAGTTTGAGATGACATATATCGGGATGATGCACTACTTTTTGGGTCTCGAGGTATGGAAGAGACATGATGAGATCTTTCTTAATCAAGGGAAGTATACAATAGAAATCCTGAAGAGGTTCGAGATGTTGTATTGCAAGAAAATGGCTACACCTATGGTATTAAATATGAAGTTGTTGTAGGATACAAATTTAGAGACTCTTGATGTTACTTTATATAGGTAGATGGTGGGTTCATTGATGAACTTGAAGAACACAAGACCAAATATATATTTTGATGTGAACACCTTAAGTCAATAAATGGAGTAGCCCAGGTAGGTTCATTTGGTTGCAGCAAAACATGTGATGAGGTACCTTAAGGGTACATTGGATTATGGTCTCGAATATGTGATAGACCATGAGTTCGGTTTATATGTATATTTAGATTCAGATTGGGTCGACAATATTCCTAATCGGAACAATAATTCGACATATTGCTTCAGTCTAAGCTCTAGTATGGTTTCATGGAGCAACATGAAGCAGTTGTTTGTAGCACTCAGTATGACTGAGGTAGAGTATGTGGCAACAAGGCGCGAAGCAGTGGCTTCAGAAATTGATCATGACTATTGGACTGAATTTGACTTGTAGGTAAACACTACAAGAAGAGGATGATGAGACTTGTTCTAGAGGAAAAGTGATGAAGTCAACAAGTTGAAGATCCAGTTGATATTCAGTGCTCGAGAGGGAGCCAGATAGCCAGTTCCAGAGGGAGTTGGGTATCATATTAAGGAGTAGTGAGGCTCTAGTTTCATGACTACAAATGATCAAGTTGTGGACGTGTTTACCAATCCGCTTTTGAGCATGGAGTTTGAGTACTTCAGGGACAAGCTTGGCATGGTCCCTATTCAGAGGGAGTGTTCTCATCTAGCATTAAAAAGGGTTGGCATTGATACATGTGGAACTCTTCCAACATGAAAAAGGATTGACATTGAGAGTTCTCATCCAGCATGAAAAAGGGCTGGCACTGAGTGTTCTCATCTAGCATGAAAAAGGGTTGGCACTAAGACATGTGGAACTCAACCAACATGAAAAATGGTTGGCACTGAGTGTTCTCATCTAGAATGAAAAGGGGTTGTGATGGCTGTGACCGCACTCCCCGTAGCACCATCGCCTCCTCCAGGACCTTCTTTCCCTCAGCCCGAAGAGCGCCAATGCTCTTCGATCTTCCAATCGGAAGATCTACGCCATAGTTCCTTCGCGCGACTTCCCCTCCTTCTATTTATTCGAGAAATCGGAACTCGCAGACTCGCGAGTTCGAAGTTGAGTTCTGGGCTCTCGAACCCCCGAGACCCGAGACGTCGATCAATCGCTGAATTTTCTTACTCCGTTGTCGGGACTTTTCTCTATTTCTTCTCGCTATTTTATACACCAAGCGCTTGAGGTTCCAACCTCCGATAAGTGATACGCCGAATGTCGATTTTCGCGATCTCGCCCTCTCGCGACTTCGCTACTCGCGCACCCAAATGACTCCTACCTCGACTCTCGATGTCCGAGATGCCGAACCTCCACTGGCTATGCCACCTGTCTTCCCCTATCGCCTGTAGCCACACAATCCCACACGATCCTCGGGACTTCGCGTCTCTCTATATCGTGACTTCCACTTCGAAGAGTTGGAGTCTTACCTCACGAACTCCCGATATGCCCATTCACGAGTAGAACCACGCTCTTCGCGATCCCGATCGACGGCTCCTTCCCTTCCGAGCTTCGAACTTCTTCCGCTCCTGCACTGTAGCCTTCTTGCACCTCCGCAAGATCCAGTGGGCCTCTGAGCTTCGCGAAATCTCCTTAGAGAAATTCGTCCGTCCGTTTCTTTCTCCTTCAAAACCCCGAAATGGCGAGCTGTTCTTTCACAAAAATCATCACCCTGCGCGCAATCCTGCAACGTCCCTTGCAACCTTCAAGGAAAAAGTTTGTTTATCCCGTCCTTCGACGAACTCGAAGGTCTATCCTTCCTAAGCTTCGTCGACTTCAATTCCCTCAGGAAGAAGTTCTTGCACGCACTCCTTGTGACAATTCTTCAAAGAACGCTAAGTGTTGAAGTCTTCAATCCTGCGCACTCTTGCAGCATAGATCCTTCAATCTTATTGCTCAGAATCGCAACTCTGAGACTTCATCTAGCCTGCGCACGCCTTGCATGGCTTCGGTGCCAAATATGCACTCTTCGAGGAAATGAGAACAACAACTATATCTAACTGAACCCTGCAGTCACGCACTCCTTGAGGACAAATTCAACTGCACTCCTTGTAGGAATTCTCTGGTTCAAGATAGAGAAACAATTTGAACTAACTCCTTGTTCTCACAGACTTCAATTCAACCATGAAGTTGTATACACAACATATAAAAGCAAATGTATGACAGGAAATAAACATTCATGAGCATAATAGCATTAATACACAGAGAATAACATAAACCATGAAATTGAATCAAAGCTTTCTTCTATTAATTCAATGTCTGTACATGGGTGTTCTTCATACACAGTTCTCTGCTTGCTCTTCTTTCTCCCCTGAATGAATGAATGATAATACAATGTACAAAGGACGGTGTCTATATCCGTTTTCCCTCTCGAACTCTAAACTATCAAATCTAGACTTAACTATTCTATCTACTAGCATTAAATCTATTAAATGCCTCATCTACCTAAGGATGAGAGCTTATCCGCTCAAGGTCCATTACAATATACAAAGTGCGCTTCATTAAATCCACACATTAATGTTTGGCACAAAAATATCAAGGTGTCTTCAAAATTTGTGCTGGCGCTGTCCAGCTGTCTTCCGCTCCATGCTGGCTCGCTTGATGTGTTGTCGATGCTCCTGCATCATACTCCTCAGCTTGAAAAATTCATGGGCTCCTGTCCATGAGCTCCTGCACGGTCTGTCCATGCTTCTGTATTATTGCTTCGCTCTCCCAACTGGCATATTCCACTGGGTGGTTCTTCCATTTGACCAGGTACTCGAAATACTGCTTTCGCCTGGTTTTCTTACCCACTCGCTTGTCCAGTATGTATTCCATCTGCGATTTCTCTGCTACTGGCAATTGTTTCCTCCACTGGATTACTGGTTCCTCAGTTCCAGTCTCTTCTTCTCCAGCCTTGTATGGGTATAAATCCGAAACATTGAATATCAGAGATATCCTGATTCCATCCGGCAACTCAATTTCATAAGCGTTCTCTCCAAATTTCTTCAGGACTCTGCAAGGTTCGATTTTCTTCATCTTTAACTTGTTATATGTTCCCCTTGGGAACCTTTCTTTCCTCAAATGTGATAGAACAAAATCCCCAACTTCGAACTGAAGTTGTCTCCGATGCTGATCCGCTCTGTGTTTATACTCCTGGTTTGAGTCTATCAGTCGCTGCTTCACCTTACCGTGAAGTTCCCTCATTTCTTCAGCAAATTCCTCTGCACTAGCACTGCTAGTCGCAGCCTGTTCTGACTCCCTGAGTTCAGAAACTCCCCTCGGTTGTGTTCCATACACAATCTGAAATGGACTCTTGCCTGTACTTCGATTCACAAAATCATTGTATGCGAACTCTGCCTGTGGCAATATGCTGTCCCAGCTGCTATGGTGCTCTATCACCAAGCTCCTTAGCAAGTCTCCCAGACTCCTGTTGACCACTTCCATCTGTCCGTCTGTTTGCGGATGATAAGCTGAACTAAATGCCAAGTTAGTCCCCAACTTCTTCCATATCGTCCTCCAAAAATGACCTATGAATTTCGTATCCCTGTCTCAGACTATGCTTCTCGGCAATCCATGAAGTTTAACAATCTCTTTGAAAAACAAATTTGCGATGTGCGTCGCATCGCTAGTCTTTTGACTCCGAACAAAATGTGCCATCTTTGAAAACCTGTCCACCACCACAAAGATGGAATCGACCCCTCTCTGCATCCTCAACAAACCCAATACAAAATCCATGCTGATCGCCTCCCATGGTCTCTCCGGTATGGGAAATGGCTGATAAAACCCTGCATTCTGCTTTCGCCCCTTCGAATGCTGACAAATTCTGCATCTATCAACAAATCGTTTGACATCCGCTCGCATGCCTGGCCAAAAATATGATTCGCTCAACTTTGAGAATGTTTTTTCGTGGCCAAAGTGTCCTGTCAATCCACCACTGTGCTTCTCCTTTAGAAAATTCTCCCTCATGGAGCAATTTGGAATACACAGTTGATTGCCTCTGAACAACAATCCTTCTTGGATCATGTAGTCTATCCATAGGCTCCGATCTCTGAGAACGGGATTCTCAGCTGCTTCGTATGCTTCTCCAAAGTCTGCATCTCCTGCGTACATGTCCTTCAGATTCTCAAAACCCAATGTTTTGACTCGGAACTCCTGCAACAACAAACATTTCCTGCTCAAAGCATCAACCACTTTGTTAGCAGTTCCTAAAATGTCTTTAATCACAAACGTGAAATTCTGCATATACTCTACCCATTTTGCATGTTTCTGGTTCAACGTATCCTGTTGAATCACAAACTGCAATGCATGATTATCACTATACAGAACAAATTCTTTGGGTATCAAGTAATGCCTCCACTTCTTCAATGCCTGTATGATAGCATAAAATTCTTTATCATACATTGAGTATTTAAGCTTTGCTTCATCCAGCTTCTCGCTGAAATATGCAACTGGCCTGTCCTCCTGACTCAAGACCCCTCCTATGGCATATCCGCTTGCATCACATTTCACTTGAAATGTCTTCGTGAATTCCGGCAACACCAACACTGGTCGTTCCGTGATCTTCCGCTTCAACAGATTGAAGCTCTTCTCAGCCTTTGTTGTCCAATGAAAAGACTTGTGCCGCTTCTTCACCGTGTCCATCATTGATGTGCTAATCCCACTGAAATTCCTGATGAACTTTCGGTAGAAACTAGCCAAACCGTGGAAACTCCTCACCTCAAAAACATTTCTCGGTGATGGCCAATTCTTAATCACTTCCACCTTACTCGGATCCATTTTCAACTCATTTGCTGAAATAACAAAACCCAAATAAATGAGCTCTGTCTGCATAAATGAAGATTTCTTCATATTGATCAACAACTTCTCCTGCTGTAGCTTCCTCATCACAATGGCCAAATGTTTCAAATGTTCAGCCTTCGTCTTACTAAAAATTAGTATATCATCGAGATATACGACAACGAATTTGCCGATGAATTCCCTCAGGACTTCATTCATCAGTCTCATAAATGTGCTCGACGCGTTTGTCAAACCAAACGGCATGACCAGCCATTCGTACAACCCTTCATTTGTCTTGAATGTTGTCTTCCATTCATCACCTTCCCTCATGCGAATCTGATGATATCCGCTTTTCAGATCAATCTTTGAAAAATAATTTGCCCCACTCAGGCAATCCATCAGATCATCCATCCTTGGCAGTGGAAATCTGTACCTGATGGTAATTTTGTTGATCGCTCTGGAGTCTGTACACATTCTCTAGCCTCCATCCTTCTTCGAACTAAGCACCGTTGGAACAACACATGGACTCAGGCTTTCCCTGACCAATCCTTTGTCCAACAAATCCTGAACCTGGTTCTTGACCTCCTCATTTTCCTGCGGTGTCAACCTGTATGCAGCTTTTTTCGGAAAATTGGCTTCGGGTATGAGATCAATGTGATGGCTCACACTCCTCATCGGTGGCAATGAACGAGGTAATTTTTCCACGATGATGTCAGCGAACTCTTCCAGCAGCTCCTGAATCTCAATTGGTAAGTCATCCACTCTTGTGCTAGTTAGGACAATTCTCGGTTTCCCAACCACAAAGAATTGTGGATCTTCTTTCTTCTCCATCTCTGTGAGAAGTTCCTTCCCACTCATGAGAAGTATAGTATTTCTCGACTCTGGTTTTACTTATTTATCTTTGATTGGAAGTAACATATGCGTCCTCCCATCCTTCTCCAGAGTGTATGTGTTCATTCTTCCATCATGAACCACATTTCTGTCATATTGCCATGGTCTACCCAGCAATACATGACATACATCCATGGGAATAACGTCACATAAGACCTTATCATTATATTCACCCATCTTGAAATCAACCAAACATTGTTTAGTGACACTCACCTGATGTCCCTTCTGTAGCCACGAGACTTTGTATGGACTCGGGTGATCAGTTGTGTCCAGCTCTAATTTCTCTACCATCTCGGTCGAAACGAGATTGTCAGTGCTACCACTGTCCACGATAACCTTGCATTTCCAGCCCTTGGTTTTGCATGTGGTTCTGAACAATCTGGTCCTCTGGGCTGTGTCCTCCACCTCTTTCTCAGGTGTCAAAAGAACCTTGTGCACCGTCAGTGACTTACCACTTCCGGTGTCTTCATTCTCAACATCACGCCTCTGCGCTTCTGTGATGTGAGCTTCTCCAGCGTCCTTTTTCTTCTCTAGACACTCAAATGATTTGTGTCCATTCTGTCCACATGTAAAACATGTGATCACTCCACCTCGGCCTCTTCCTCTACCTCTGGTATGAGGAAAAGTGTTCACGTCAGCATAATCTCCTCGCTGATTATTTTGCTGTCCCCTCTGCTCAATCTGTGGCTGTCCTCGCTGTGAGGTTCCACCTCTCTCAACCTTACCCTGAGGTTTCTTCCATTCCTCCTTGGGCTTATGATATTTCTCCTGGGAAACGGCTTTGCCTCTGGGCTGACTTCTGCCTCGCCCTCGCTGACTTTGCTTACGGCTTAGCTTCTCCTTGTCTTTCAGAGCCATCTAATAAGCATCTTCCACCATCCTGATAGTAACCATACTTAACTCATCCTGAATGTCGTACCTCAGACCATTCAGATATCTGGAAACCTTCTCATCATCGCTCTCCCGGTGCCCTGCTCTGATGTTGAGCTTGTAAAACTCTTCGGTGTATTCCTTCACCGTCATCAAATTCTGTCTCAGGTTCTGCATTCGCCTGAACAGTGTGATCTGATAATCCCTTGGGATGGATTTTTCCTTCATCTTAGCAATAATTCGATCCCAGCTTTTGATCTTTTGCTTGCCTTTGCAGCGTCTATCTGCCTCTAGCTCGTCCCACCATAATGCTACGTGTCCCTTCAACTTCGTGACTGCATACCTTACCTTTTTATCCTCTTCGATATCCTCATAATCGAAGTAGGTATCAAGAGCTCAGATCCAATCCAACAAATCTTCTGCATCCAGACTTCCTTCATAAGCTGGAATATCCATCTTTGTCTTTGAACTCATCCTGGCAATAGCTTTAATCAATCGCTCGGTTGATGCATCCTCTGCTGTGACCTCTTCTTCATGTCCAGCTTCCTCTTCAACTTCAGAATCACTAAGATCCCCTGCACCAACTCCGCGTCTCAGAGCGGTTTCCATCTCTTCAAGTCTTGCTCGGAGATCTCTCATCTGTCTCTCCATTTTTGGATTTCCTGCTGGCCTGCCCCTTCTTCGCGCATCCCTGTCCTCCGGACCAGGTGATTGCCTTTCTCTTCTGGGCGACTAGATGATTCCTGTCTCTCTGCTATAGAAAGCAAAGATATTCCCGCTCTGATACCACTTGATGGCTGTGACCGCACTCCCCGTAGCACGATCGCCTCCTCCAGGACCTTCTTTCCCTCGGCCTGAAGAGCACCAATTCTCTTCGATCTTCCAATCGGAAGATCTACCCCACAATTCCTTCACGCGAATTCCCCTCCTTCTATTTATTCGGGAAATCGGAACTCGCAGACTCGCGAATTCTCAGTTGAGTTCTGGGCTCTTGAACCCCTGAGACCCGAGATGTCGATCAATCGCTGACTTTTCTTACTCCGCTGTCGGGACTTCGCTCTATTGCTTCTCTCTATTTGATACGCCAAGCGCCTGAGGTTCCAACCTCCGATAAGCGATACGCCGAACGCCGATTTTCACAATCTCGCCCTCTCGCGACTTCGCTACTTGCGCACCCAAATGACTCCTACCTCGACTCCCGATGTCCGAGACGCTGAACCTCCACTGGCTATGCCACCTGTCTTCCCCTATCTCCTATAGCCACACAATCCCACGCGATCGTCGGGACTTCGCGTCTCGCTATATCGCGACTTCCGCTTCGAAGAGTTGGAGTCTTACCTCACAAACTCCCGATATGCCCATTCACGAGTAGAACCATGCTCTTCGCGATCCCGATCGACGACTCCTTCCCTTCCGAGCTTCGAACTTCTTCCGCTCCTACACTGTAGCCTTCTTGCACCTCCGCAAGATCCAGTGGGCCTCTGAGCTTCGCGAAATCTCCTTAGAGAAATTCGTCCGTCCGTTTCTTTCTCCTTTAAAACCCCGAAATGGCGAGCTGTTCTTTCACAAAACTCGTCACCCTGCGCACAACCCTACGACGTCCCTTGCAACCTTCAAGGCACAAGTTTGTTTATCCCGTCCTTTGACGAACTCAAAGGTCTATCCTTCCTGAGCTTCGTCGACTTCAATTCCCTCAGGAAGAAGTTCTTGCACGCACTCCTTGCGGCAATTCTTCAAAGCACACTAAGTGTTGAAGTCTTCAATCCTGCGCACTCCTACAGCAGAGATCCTTCAATCTTTTTGCTCAGAATCGCAACTCTGAGACTTCGTCTAGCCTATGCACGCCTTGCACGGCTTCGGTGCCAAATATGCACTCTTCGAGGAAATGAGAACAACAACTATCTCTAAATGAACCCTGCAGTCACGCACTCCTTGCAGCCAAATTCAACTGCACTCCTTGTAGGAATTCTCTGGTTCAAGATAGAGAAACAATTTGAACTAACTCCTTGTTCTCACAGACTTCAATTCGCCCATGAAGTTGTATACACAACATATAAAAGCAAATGTATGACAGGAAATAAACATTCATGAGCATAATAGCATTAATACACAGAGAATAACACAAACCATGAAATTGAATCAAAGCTTTCTTCTATTAATTCAATGTCTGTACATGTGTGTTCTTCATACACAGTTCTCTGCTTGCTCTTCTTGCTCCCCTGAATGAATGAATGATAATACAATGTACAAAGGAGGGTGTCTATATCCGTTTTCCCTCACGAACTCTAAACTATCAAATCTAGACTTAACTATTCTATCTACTAGCATTAAATCTATTAAATGCCTCATCTACCTAAGGACGAGAGCTTATCCGCTCAAGGTCCATTACAATATACAAAGTGTGCTTCATTAAATCCACACATTAATGTTTGG
>ML798643.1:108042-129947 GCA_009831015.1 Picea engelmannii | reverse complement strand
TCCATATTCATCACAAGCTCAATTAGAACTACAACATTAAGAAAAGGGTAAATAGAGGGTAAACAACTTATTATGGGCTTGAAAAGAATTATAAATCAATGAAATTTTAGATATGGGATGATAAACAAATCCTCTTTGAGACTTTTGTTACTCATGTTATTTTTTATGGATCAGAATTTTGGGGATGTAATATCTTTAGAAAGTTGTGGAGAAAGATACACTAGATCCAAAAGAATTTTATCACTTATAATCTGAAAATTAAATGAAATACTCCCTATCCTATTCTCCTCACAAAAGTGATTCATTCCCTATTGAAAGCATGACTATGACTAGGTATCTAATGTATAAGAATGTGTTAAACAACATGGAAGACAAGAAACTTCCCAAAATTCCTTCAAACTTTAGCCAAAACCACCTGTGGGGGATCATACATTAAAATCACAATAATATTAAACATATTATTACATCTAAATTTAAGGAGCAATTAGGGTGCAATAAAGAGTTACATGGAAACACAAAATTAAGATATTATAAAAACGTGGTCAATTGGATCTAGCCTTGGATTCTTGCTTAATGCCACCATCGTAACCTTTTGATGCTCTTAGTTCTTAGTGAACATTAATCATCATCATCATGAGTAAACATATAAATATTCTATTTTTTCACATAATTTAAATTTAAAAGTTATAATTCTTCATTTAATTTAAATTTATATATTTTAATTTTTATATCACATGTTTTCATACAAATATTCACAATTTTCTAAAAACTCTAAGTTTTGATATTTTTAATTTTTTACAAATTATTCTAAAAATAAAGAATTTTGAGATAACTATTTAAAAAAAATTAAAAGTTAGATAAAAATATATTAAAATAAAAATATTATTAATTAGATTTAGCTTGATGGAAGCCCTATTGATGTGGTCCGTGCCCAAGATCAATTTTCGAATCGAATTCCATTGATAATTTGAAACTCTTTCAAATATTATATAAAAGTTTACAATAGATATATAAGAATTATTTAAGATATATAATTACAATTAAATTTAGTAATCAATTTTTTTTTTTTTTTAAATATGCCTGATTTTTAGAAATTCGATGAAATAGTGGAAGTGGAAGAATAATAGATAAAAACATATTAATTTCTATAAATGGTTGATAAGAACACTTGAAAATTCTAGATTCTAATTTATATGTATCAATTTGTAAAAATGCCAAAATATGATGATGAAGAACTAGTTCAATATTAAAAATTTAAAGTTAAAAAGTGACATATTTAAGGATGAGGTATTGGTAAACTAAACATTCAAAAGAAATTCAAAATGTTTTTATTAGACATATTTTTTCATGGACCATTGGACATGCTGGAAGCCTACTAAATACACAAAGTTTAACGGACTCTTTCATATCAGACCTAAACTTAAGTCATGCTTGAGTTCCTCCAAGAAAGTTAGTTACGTAAGTGACCAATATAATATTTAACCATGCAAATAACACTCGTAAATACTACCCAAAAAAGTAGACACGATGACATCTTGACCTAGACCAACCCGTCGACTTAACTGCTTCCGTAGGTCGTTAACCACCGATTAGCTCAGCTCCCTGGGTCACTGTTTCTGCAGGTAACTGATCTCTGGCTCGGCTCCGCTCCCTAGTTGACTGTTTCTGTCAGTCGTTAACTCGTCACGCGCTCCGCTCCGCTCCCATGGCGAGTTTCAAAAGGAAAGAGCGAATTTAGTGGAATTTGTTAATGTGGGAAGAAGGCTCCGTACAAAAAAAGCAAGTTAACAATCCCAATCCCAAGTGAAGCTTCAAATCCTGGTATAGAATCTTTGGGATGTTGTTTTGGCACCCAACCTAATTTTAGCATATTTATCCTTTAATTTTAAAATATTTACTGACTATAGCTTTTTTGGAGTCTTCTTTGCTTTTCAGTGTTGAAGATTAAGAAAGGATTTGGAGGGCTTGGTTTTGGCATTAGAGAAAGGGAGAACTAGAGGCAAAAGATACAAAGAAAAAGACAATAACGAGATAAACAGAGCTGGGCAATGTAATGCACTGCAATATTATATCAATCAATCACCCTCAGTGACTGATCAACGTTGTGAAAGAAAGAGTGATGGAGCTACCCTGTGATGCTACTAATGAGGTAAGAGGAAATGAAATTTCTATCATTCATGATCACCGACAGAAGCAACTAAGGGATATTATAGAATCTTACAGAATTCTTCCAAATAATTTCACTTTCTTTCAGCTTGATAAAATCATACAGGAAGATATTAAGACACATTGCAGAAATTATAAGACTATTTTCCCATCAGGAAATCTTAATCATAGCTGCACCTTCAAATACGTTGATAATGCATCCATTTCCAAAATATTGCAGCCACTATACGAGTGCAAGACATGCAACCGAACATTCACCCTGTTCAGTAGGTCTTATATGGGTGTTGCCAGCAAGAGATCATTGGCTGGCTATGAAAATGATCAAAAGTGCAGAAGGAACAGGAAGAAAATTAAGAAAAGCAAGGAGTTGGCTACTACCCGCTATACTACTAGCGGCCAGGATGAAGAATTAATGATGGTGCAGCCACAAACACAGAAGACAATGTGTACTAGAAGTATTGCAGGTTTAGCTAGTGGTAGCAGTAGCGAAAATAAATTATATGTATCTCAACCTCAATGGCCTTTGGATGTTCAACTGTTACCTGTGCAAGGACATAATATCTTATCATCTTCTTCTAGTTATAATTCCGAGTCATTTTTTCCGACATTATTTTCGGTTCCTAATGAAAATTATGAACAACATCTGTTGCAGAAAGACATGAAGGATGTCCACGCCAGCTACCCTTCTATTAGTACTTTTTTAACACAAAGAAGTTACGAGCCGTTTGAGCCAGTGGATGAATTTGGGATATCATCTTTGGAACAAAACGATGCAATTGAGAGTGGGGATGAGATAGGGATAGCTATGAGGAATGTATTGATAAAACAAGCCGATAATTACAAGTATTCATTTTATGATGCCTCTGTGTTTCCCACTTTCCCGTGTAGAAGAAGAAATTACTGTGAGAATTCCAGGGTTCCACCTCCACCAATATGTCTACAAACTTAGTTTCAAGGTGAAGCTAGTGAAGAGAGAAATTACTGTGAGAATTCCAAGGTTCCACCTTTAACAATATATCTACAAACTCAGTTTCAAGGTCAAGCTTGTGAAGAGAGAATTTACTCTGAGAATTCCAAGGTTCCACCTCCACCAATATATCTACAAACTCAGTTTCAAGGTCAAGCTCGTGAAGAGAGAAATTATTGTGAGAATTCCAAGGTTCCACCTCCACCAATATATCTACAAACTCAGTTTCAAGGTCAAGCTTGTGAAGAAGATGAAATATGAGGAAGATATTCAATACAGATGCAATGTTGCGATCAAATTGAAATCCAACACAGACACAGACAATACAACACCAGCTATCAAAACGGTAATATTAATTCCTTAGCCTGCATGCTTTCTTGTGGTTCTAATGGAAAATTTAGTAATACAAATGAAAAATATTTTTATCTATCTACTACTGTGGCTGTAGATTATCCTACTCGTCCAAACAACAATAAAAATAATCACCAGAATTACGAAGTTGTTTATGCTAGAGGAGGGTGTGAAGAAATAATAGAGGAATATACAGAACAAGATGAATATGGGTCGAAAAATGCTGAGAATGAGATTGCGGACATGTGCGTTTCATGCCTCTACCGTCGAAAAGAACAACATTCAAGATTCCAACGATGACAATTCAAATGACTTGAAGAACCTGAACGATGAGATATTAATCCTCGATGGTAAGGGATGTGAACATATGGTAGGAGCAAAGAAAGCCAATGAGATTGATATGGTCATGTCTTCAATTATGGACACCAACCAAAGTCTCTTTGTTGAGAATTTTGACAGTTATGATCAGGAATCCATAGAAAGCTCTGTAGAGACATTAAATTTTGTTGCAGACATTGATTGTGATGATGTAAGAGCTTTCTTTCCAGATTGGGAAAACGTAGCAAATGAACCAATGGCAATGTGAAAAGAGGCAGGGGCTCCCTTACAGGCACTAGCAGAACATGCTAGTGCATGCCATCATTTGGTCACCCCTTCAAGGCTATTTTGTTCGTGTAAATGGAMAGCTTGTAACACTTCTTCGATATTCAATTTCCAAAAGTTTATTACGATAAATCTTGGCTTATTACAATAAGCCAAGATTTTCCCAATGTTAATTATGCAACCAAATTTATAAAAGAGTTATGTTATTACCTATTTATGCATTGAAGGCAACTTTATCCTATATAACCTTAATTTTAATTAAAGATCTCCTACTCTATATAAATAGGTAGAGATTACACTAGAAAATTCAGGGTGGTTAATAGGCCATTTAAATACCTTTGGCATGTATTACAACTAAAGTTGTTTTTATATTTATAGTTGGGTGATAGTAGTATGCTAAGTTACTAAGTATCCCTTCATATTTCAGTTTTCAGTGAAATTTTATACAACATATATCCTTCACTGCTAACTATAGGCACTACTTTTTGGGTCTTGAGGTATGGAAGAGACATGATGAGATATTTCTTAATCAAGGGAAGTATACAATAGAAATCCTGAAGAGGTTCGAGATGTTGTATTTCAAGAAAATGGCTACACCTATGGTATTAAATATGAAGTTGTTGTAGGATACAAATTTAGAGACTCTCGATGTTACTTTATACAGGTAGATGGTGGGTTCATTGATGAACTTGAAGAACACAAGACCATATATATATTTTGATGTGAACACTTTAAGTCAATAAATGGAGTATTCTAGGTAGGTTCATTTGGTTGCAGCAAAACATGTGATGAGGTACCTTAAGGGTACATTGGATTATGGTCTCAAATATGTGATAGACCATGAGTTCGGGTTATATGTATATTCAGATTCAAATTGGGCCAACAATATTCCTAATCGGAACAGTACCTCGACATATTGCTTCAGTCTAAGCTGTAGTATGGTTTCATGGAGAAGCATGAAGTAGTTGTGTGTAGCGCTCAGTACGACTGAGGTAGAGTATGTGGCAGCAAGGCGTGAAGCAGTGGCTTCAGAAATTGATCGTGCCTATTGGACTGAATTTGACTTGTAGGTAAATACTACAATAAGAAGATGACAAGACTCGTTCTAGAGGAAAAGTGATGAAGTCAACAAGTTGAAGATCCATTTGATATTCAGTGCTCTGGAGGGAGCCAGATAGCCAGTTCCAGAGGGAGTTGGGTATTATATTAAGGAGTAGTGAGGCTCCAGTTTCATGACTACAAATGATCAAGTTGTGGACATGTTTACCAATCCGCTTTCGAGCATGAAGTTTGAGTACTTCAGGGACAAGCTTGGCATGGTCCCTATTCAGAGGGAGTGTTCTCGTCTAGCATTAAAAAGGGTTGGCATTGAGACATGTGGAACTCTTCCAACATGAAAAAGGATTGACATTGAGAGTTCTCATCCAGCATGAAAAAGGGCTGGCATTGAGTGTTCTCATCTAGCATGAAAAAGGGTTGGCACTAAGACATGTGGAACTCAACCAACATGAAAAATGGATAGAACTAAGACAGGTGGAACTCATCCATCATGAAAAATGGTTGGAATTGAGATAGGAGTGGACATGATCAGGTAATTATGCATCGTGGGGAGTGGATGTACCTGTAACATCCCACTCTGGAGCACTGAGAAAAATTATTCTTTGAGGACACTTGCTCGCAAGTGATCTGGAATTTTATGATATTAAAACATTTATCCTTGATTATGATGTGTTATGATAGATGACATGATGTTTTACTTCTTTGACTTAGACAGGTGCTATTGACTCAGTTTTATTGAGTGTGCAGGGTTTTGGACCTTGAGGATGCAGAGGCATCGATGGAACCCATTGGACTCCGGATTGAGTCAGGGAGTGTGCTATTTGGGTTGATTTATTTACTATGATATTTCATTGATTTGATGATATGATGTGGACATGTTCTGACACGATTGTTGATGATGCAGGCTAACGATAGCTTGCCGAACAGACTCACATATGGAGTAAAGGGGCCACACACGATTACCAGAGAGGTTGAGGGAGATGTGTGGACAACAACCCTGCCACAAACTACTAGCACTCCCACCGTGGCTCGAACTGTAGGTTAACAATTACCTAGTTCGAGAGGATCCATGATGCCGTGATGGCAGACTGCGATAGTCGCTCACGATGACTCTAAGGGGCGCGCAATAAGGCAGGGGCCTTATTCCTTAGAAGCCCTTAGTCTCCCACAAGTTCACCTGGCGGAGTGTTGACTCCAGGGGTTATTGATATCTACCAATCAGTCAAGTTGGCGAGTGGCACCCTTGGAGCACGTGGTGCATCCTGAAGGGCACGTCGCACCAAAGAAACACAAGAAGCGAGTGGCACCCTTGGAGCACGTGGTGCATCCTGAAGGGCACGTCGCGCAAAAGAAACGAAGGAGGCGAGTGGCACCCTTGGAGCACGTGGTGCATCCTGAAGGGCACATCGCATTGATGTTGATGAAGGAACAAACCTAGATGGACCTAAGACATTTAACACATTAAGAAATTCTTAACCAACTTCCCTAATTAAATGTCGTCCAGTTCAGACTCTAAGTCCTAAGTCTAAAACTTCTCTAGGGTATATTTTGTTTAAACTTAAGAAAAAGACCCTATAAAATAAAAATAAAAATTTAAACTAAAAACCACTTAAGTGATAGTTTTAGTCTTCATAATTTTTGGGGTAAAATGAAGAGAGTAATAATTTAATTAAAATCCGTGGTTTTAAATTGTAAAGAACAAACAAATTATTTAACTTGTGGAAGTGTAAAAAGATTTCAAATTAATAATAAAGGAAAAGAGTAAATAGTGCAACTGCCATTTTGGCCCTAATAAAAAGGAGAAAGAAGGGAATAATAAGAATTAGGAAACTAAGTAATGAAGGAAACATAATAAAGGAAAGATGGGAACTTATGGTAAAAAGCGAGGTCAACATAGTAAGGAATCTGCAATTAAGAACCTTCTAAAATGAACTAACTTAGCAACTTCATTTTAGGGAAAGTATTTAAACCCGCAAGGGAATCTAGGAACACCTAGGAGTAAATTTAGGAGCAACTCTAGGTGGGTGAGGGAATTGAGACAATTAATAAATTTAAAGAAAATAATTATTGGAGGAAAGAGGGGGATGGACG
Source organism: Picea engelmannii (assembly GCA_009831015.1). Lineage (NCBI taxonomy): Eukaryota > Viridiplantae > Streptophyta > Pinopsida > Pinales > Pinaceae > Picea > Picea engelmannii. The sequence goes on along the minus strand of ML798643.1, from coordinate 122,710 downwards.
ACACTTGTGCAAAGGAGAATATTTAGAATATTTTTATTAAAACTTAATTTAAATGTGATTTAGGGAAAGTTGGAGGTTCCAAAAACTCTATAAAAGAAAGGGAAGATGAGGAAGAAAGGGGATAAGCGGAACGTTACAATTCCATAATTGTGACTTGACTGATTACTTGTGGGGATTTGGGATTTCTCAGCTCGGATAGGAGTGGTAGCTCAGCCTTACGAGGTGAGCTGGGAAGCTAGACATACCATCTGGATAGTGTGTGGCCCCTTTGCGGCTCGGGGGGCTAAGGGGGAAGCAGAGTACCCCTAGAAATTGGCTGGGAGGTACTGGTGAGGTCTCGACGGTCGGCAAGCGCGATAGCTCGAAGCGCGCGGACGCCATTTGAGGCAGGCGATAAGGAAAAAGGTACGCTCGTTATTTGGTAGAGTAGGATGCTCGGATTGGTATTTTTGCATTTAAATTATTGCTGTATAATTTTTCAGTCAATGACAATCACTGATATAGTTATAATTCCTGGTAGTATGTACATGGTTGTGTTTTTATTTATATAGTTAATGCATTGAGTTTCACCCTGTTATTTTCATAGAAAATGTGTAGTAATGGCTAAATCGTGCGGTAATAAATATGACCCTTTCACCTCTGTTACTTACAAAAGAAATGGGACTTTCCTGAATTGGATGTAATGGTGAATCCGTCCCGCTTTGGCAATTGTCTGGAACCGATAATTACTTATTACTTCTGTGGTTAACTAGATCAGAAAAAGTAAATTTGAATTCATCCTGTGATGGGGATAGTGGCGATTGTAGAATTCATGAATAGTCTATGATGGTATTCCCGGTAGTTGCATTGTGGTTTAATGGCATTTCTAATCACTGGCATGCGAATGCCGATCTTGGCAATTTCATTGCGTAATTAGTTACTGCGATCTTTTTAAGTGCTCGCGGTTAAAAGTGGGACTGGGTGCCGTTCCACATCTGGACGTGTTAATTTTTATATGTTATATTTGGATTAGGTTTTTCGTTGGGCCATGCCTTGTTTTATACATGGAAAATTTTAAGTTTTCATGGTCTGGTTTTATATTAAAATGCGGAACTGTGTAATTTTTATTTATTTAATTTCTGGAATTATTCCTTGGCTATTGCGACCCAACCTCAACAATGGACTGAGTGATTTGGAATCGTTCTTAGGGACCGTGTAGAGTTCTGTATTTAATTTGGAGCTATTTCTTAAATTGAGATCAAAACATCCACATCGTTAGCGTGAGGGGGATTCGATTACTCTGGACAGGGTACGATTTTAATGATGTAAATTAATGCTGTGGTTTGCTAGCGATGGGCCCTGCGTCTGATGGTTAGACGACTCTGCGATTTGTGGAGGAACCCACACGGTTTTCATCCACTTGTTTCTGCAATTTTGTGATGTGTCTTCTGTACGAGTTGTGGAGGATACCCGCGTAGCTTCGACCACATAACCGCTGAGTTGGGAAATTACCTACCTATTGACCTTCCTCTGTGTTTTCCTTCCTCTGTGATACCCTGTTACACCGTGATCTGCACAGTCTTTTGATATCCTTCCTGGTCAAGTTCAACTACAATAAATATCAGTTCAAAAACAAATGAATACAATAAATACCCTCTCAAAAGAAAATACATGAATGCATTACTGAGAAACCATATTCCAATACCAGTTGCAGTCATCCATATTCCACTACCAGTTGCCGGCATCTTATTTATCTCTGTAAAGGAATGGTCCAATTCCCTACCCATTGACAAATAGAAGTCCATGCAGAAAAAGCCCAGTACAATGTCTAGAGACTAACTAGTACACGAGATTACTAAATTATAAAACATATTCAAATATGAAGTTTATTATCTGTACAAAATGTTACCATCAAATGTAAAACATCAAATTATTAATATTTCTATTTTAATCACTTGTAGTTATATATATATATATATATATATATATATATATATATATATATTATTTTTCGTAAATTCAAAATCACCTAGAAAACATCACGGAGTGTCTTGACAACATAGTCTATTACAAATAATTTGTCACAAGTTGTCATACATTTCGAGGATTATTAATATGGGTTATTAATAATTAGACTAGATTCAGTTTATCTCCTGATTTATTATGAATTGGAGAATCAAATTAATTAAGATATAAACTTTTTTTTTAATCATTAAAATTATGATGAATCTATACTACTGATTATTGATATATATATCAATTAGATTTAATTCGGATTGAATTTAGTTCGAATTACTAAAAACACCTTTCCTATACCGCAATAATTTGAATATAAAAGTTCATGTATCTACTGTACCTAGATGATTAAATAGCTGGATAGTTGCGATACTGATGGTCGTATTAATTTATTGCTGCATTAATCATCATTAACTTGAACGCGTTCGTTATCATTACCAAGTTATTGTAATTTCCAAAATGTAATGGTGAGGACATTTATGGTAAGGAATGTTGCAGTTTTATTGTTATTGAGAGTAAATAAAATATTGGTAATTGTAATTCATTGCAAGATTTTCGTAACGAAAAATATAATGTGGTTATCAAGAATGGTTGTTATTATTTTACGATGATGAATTTTTGCGCAAGGCTAATGCAAGTCAGTGTTAACGCCAAAAACTGTACCCTTAACCACCAACGAATGGTCTTAATTTCGAACAAGTTGTTGATGTCCTTTACATCTTGACTTAGATTCTGCCTTGATGCCCTATGCAACATTCTTTTAGTTTAGCTTAGTTCATAATTAAACAGATATTGGAGTAGTTCATAGGCACTATGCACTATAAACCATGCACCATGCTTAAACAATTAATCTATGAAAATGATGCTAATATTATTATTGTATTAGGGTAATGATCCATGAAAAGTAATACTTAATGTTAATGCTTATGGCCAAGTTAATGCTAAGGTTATTATGGTGTTTGACAATGATTAATGTGATGTAATGCCTAATGTTAATGCTTATGGTCAAGTTAATATTAATGATATTTATTTTATGGTGATGATAATGTAATGAAACGCTCAATATTGATGTTGATGGTTATGGAATGGTTAATGTTGATGTGTTATCGTTATAGGGTAAGGTTACTGTAATTGACATAAATAACACATTAGATGTAATGTGATGGCCATTGTATTAGTTATTGAATGTAAAATGAAAAATAGTTGTTATTTATGGTAGTGTTGATGAAACTAATTATCCTTAATAGCAGATAAAATATAATGTCTTGAACTAAGTGCAATAGGTCATTATGATTTAGTAAATGGGGGTGTACAATCAATTGAGATTGCCTCAGTAAGGGATTTGATTATCAATTGGAATTTCTATAAATTGAATTTACCTTTAATTGACTTGCACATCGTAGAGGACATGGTTGATCCTTAACTATTGTTGTACTTGGATATATATATTTTATTGCTTTGTCTGCTTGTGTTGGGTGGGATGTAGACACCTCCATGTTCCTTAGAACAGTTTCCAGCCCTGAGACCTTAAATGGTTAAAATCGATGGGAACCTGGGCTTGAGCATTGCTTATGTGTCTTGGAGGTCCTAACCATTGCAGGGTAGGATGGACGAGTAGTCAGTCATTTTATTTTCGGTTGATTGTCGTTCATTGTTTGCAGTGGTTTATGTGCGTCTTAGATCTTTATGTTGTCGTCACAGTGCATGCGTCATGTTCATCGTTGTATGGCAACGCAGAGTTGAATGTATTTATTATCCTTGTACACATGCGCGCACACACACACACACACAAAATAAAAATAAAAATTGCACTTGTTATAAGAAGTTGTGGTCGTAACGAGGAGGTTCGTTACATATGGTATCAGAGCGAGGTTCGACCCGCGACTTGGGATCACTATGAATTTTGTTGACATGATTTAATTATACTGTTGCTGATCGAGTTGATTGTGTTCGTGTAGGTAATCATGGTTAGAGGACGCCGCGGAGGCAGACAATGGGGTGCCAGGGGAGGGGGCGCGACGCCTCCAGTAGCATCCACACTTGAGGGGTCTAACCCCCGGGGGGATGAGTAGGTTCTCGGACAGGAGCAAATAGCAGTTGGAGACATGGTCGGGATGATGAGATCTTTTCAGCGCATGTATGAGGCACTGATCAACCGTTTGGACAGAGATGAGGCCAGGGCACCGGCGCCCGCTGAGGTTCCACCACGTGCACCGGCCGTTACTGGTAGAATTCACCATGAACTTGAGAAGGTTAAATTTCCCAAGTTCTTTGGTGCCCCGGATGGCGTAGCCGCCGAGGCATGGTTGGAGAACATGGCGATGTGCTTTTCACTTCGCGATTATACCTCCAACATGAAAGTCCGCATGGCGGTATTTCAACTGAAGGGAAGCGCTCTTCTATGGTGGAAGACGCTCCTGTCGCAACTGAACATGGCTGTTGAAGACGTGTCATGGGAACTGTTCGAGGAACGGTTCCGAGAGAGGTATCTTTCAGAGGAATTCATTGAGCGTCAACTCAATGAGTTCAATTCCTTACGACAGGGAGGTCGTACGGTGCCCGAGTACGAGGCACGTTTTATGGAGCTGCTCCGATATGATCCGCACCTTAACACAGATAAACTTAAGGTCAACCGGTTCGTGTTTGACCTTAATGGCAGCCTTCGTCCAAAGGTTAGGATTTTGATGCCTCAAACCTTGCACGATGCCGTCCAGAAGGCCCTCATAGCAGAGGAGGAGCTTATCAATGGAGGTCAGACCAGGACTTCAGCGAGACCAACAGGGCAGGGTTCATCTGGAACACCGCAGCATCAAACACCAGTGAGGCATACGCCGAGATATCGTGGCTTCCAGAGGGGATCCACTTTCACTACACCTCGACGACTGCCGCCTCAGCAGCGGACACCTTATCGGGGACCACAACATCAGTAGCAGCTTCACCCACAACAACAACAGTTTAGACCTGTTCAGCAGAACAAACCAGGTTTTCAAGTCGGTGGGACGTCATCTTCTACTTCGGGTACCAGGACTACTGGGCCGAAGAAGGGGTGTTGGACGTGTGGGGAGCCACACTACTAGCGCGACTATCCTATGGAGAGGACCAGAGTGTCCAGATCAGCCGGACCCACTACAGTGGGAGATATGGGCAAGGCCCATCGGATTCATGCAGCGGTGGATAACCGCCAGGAAGAGCACCAGTCGACTGTGCTTGAGATGACAGGTACTTTCGTTGACCAGACCCTTAGTATTTTGATAGACCTAGGTGCTACTGAGAGTTTCATTTCTGGTGCAATGCTAAAAAGGATTAAGGTAAAGGCAGTCGAACAGGATGAGTTTAGCTTCGTAGAGATGGCTTCGGGAGCCAAACAGAAGGTTGGAGGAAAAGTTACGGGCTGTGCCCTTAACCTGGGAGAGTTTTCCATGAGGGTCAACTTGTACGTCACAATCTTAGGATCTTATGACATCATGATCAATATGGATTGGTTGGAATCGCATGAGGCGATACTCAACTGTAAGACGAAATGGTTGAGCTTGATCGATGATGAGGGACAGAGACGTGTGATTGTAGGATGGAACCAGGGAGTTTCCCTAAGGTTCGTCTCTTCCTTACAATTATGGAAGAGCATGCACAAGGGGTGCAAGCTTTATGTGATCCTTGCGCTAAACGAAAAGGGAGTAGTGGAGGGTCTAGAACACCTTCCGGTGGTGAGAGAGTTTGCGGACGTATTTCCAGAGGAGTTACCTAGGATTCCACTGGAAAGGGAATTGGAGTTTACCATAGACCTGAAACCGGGGACCAAACCGATAGCAAGAACACCTTATAGGATGTCGACCCCCGAGTTGCAAGAGTTGAAAATGCAACTGAAGGAGTTGCTAGACCTGGGACTAATACGTCCTAGTGTGTCACCGTGGGGTGCACCTATTATTTTCATACGAAAGAAGGACGGATCATGGAGGCTTTGCATTGAATACCGTCAACTAAACAAGGCTACGATCAAGAATCAATATCCCTTACCAAGAATCGATGATCTGTTTGATCAAATGAAGGGTGCGACGGTGTTCTCCAAGATAGATTTGCGATCAGGGTATCACCAATTGCGGATCAAGGAGGATGACATCCCTAAGACCGCCTTTAAGATGAGGTTTGGACACTATGAGTTTACTATTTTACCGTTTGGTCTGACAAACGCCCCTGGAGTATTTAAGAGTTTGATGAACAGGGTGTTCCGCGAGTACTTGGACAAGTTTGTCCAAGTATTCATTAACGATATTTTGATCTACTCTCGGACGACAAAGGAGCATGACGAGCACTTGCGCTTGGTACTACAGTGTCTGCGAGAGCACAAATTATACGGGAAGTTGTCCAAATGTTCTTTTTATCAATCGAGGATTCACTACTTAGGGCATGTAATCTCCGGCGAAGGTATCGCCATGGATCCAACCAAGGTCGAGGCTATTATGGAATGTCCTGCGCCGACGAATGTCACAGAAGTGCGTAGCTTTATGGGTTTAGAAGGATACTACCGACGATTTGTCGAGGGATTTTCGAAGATAGCAAATTCGATCATGGAATTGCAGAAGAAAAACAAGAAGTTTGTTTGGACCGAGAAATGCGCGGAAGCATTTCGGAGGCTTAAAGAGTTGATGACAACAACGTCGATACTAAAAGTCCTTGACATGGATGCAAACTTCTTGGTATGCACTGACGCATCCAAGGAAGGTTTAGGCGGAGTCTTGATGCAAGACGGACGAGTGATTGCTTACACTTTGAGGAAACTGAGAAGGCATGAAGAGAACTACGCGACTTACGATTTGGAGTTATTATCCATCATATATGCCTTGAAGGTTTGGAGACACTACCTTGTTGGATGAAAATTTGAATTAAAGACTGATCATTGTGGACTACAACACATTTTTATGAAAAACGACCTGAACGCGCGACAACGATGTTGGTCGGAATTTCTTAGCGAGTACGACTTTGAGATTACTTACATAAAGGGAACAATGAACCGAGTGGCGAATGATTTGAGTCAGAGGCCACGTATCTTTTCGGTGTTGCCTCTTCAGACGAATCTACGTGAGAAGATTCTCACCTTACAGCGTGATGATGACTGGTACAAAGAGGTAGAGGGTTTTATCGGACAAAACACCATGATGGTACCATGATACGAGGGATTTTCATTTGATAGTAATGGGTTATTAAGGTTTAAAGGTTAGATTTACGTACCACCAAATGATGAGTTGAGGATGTTGATCCTGAGCGAGGCTCATAGAGCAGTTTACATGGCTCACCTGGGAGTCATGAAGATGAGGGCAGACCTTAAACCCTTATTCTTATGGAAGGGAATGAAGGCCGACATAGTCAACTATGTGGCCAGATGTCTGGAGTGCCAGTAAGTAAATGCTGAACATAAACACCCAGCAGGATTACTTCAACCACATGCCATTCCGGAATCGAAATGGGAGGTCATTTCGATGGATTTTATTGTTGGATTTCCACTGACGGCAAGGAGACATGACTCAATTTTCATAGTAGTAGACACTCTGACGAAGAGTGATCACTTTATTCCTATGCATATGAATTATCAGGCACCTGACATAGCGAGATTTTTCATCAGTGAGATTGTGAGGCTGCATGGCGTGCCTAAGAAGATCATATCCGATCGAGGATCGGTGTTTACTGGACGGTTTTGGATGAGTTTCCAAGAGGCCTTGGGAACCCAACTTAACTTTAGTACTGCGTATCACCTAGAGACTGAAGGACAGACCGAACAAATGAACCAAACCTTGGAAGACATGTTGTGCATGTATGTGATGGACCAACAAAAGCGTTGGGAGGAATTCTTGCCTCTAGTAGAGTTCGGTTACAACAACAGTTACCAGAGCACCATTAAGATGGCGCCTTTTGAGTTTCTTTATCGGCGACCGTGTCGGACGCCCTTGAGTTGGGATCGACTTGAGGATAGGGTCCTGGTGGGACCAGAAGCGATCCAAGAAATGGAAGAGCAAATGAAAACCATAAGACAAAGGATTAAAGAAGCGCAGGATCGACAGAAGAGTTATGCCGATGTGCACCGAGTCGAAGGTAGTTACGAGGTCGGCGATCGAGTCTTCTTGCAGGTTAAACYGCATAAGAGTTCGATCAAGTTTGGAAAGGGAKCTAAACTATCTCCTAGGTTTGTGGGACCTTTTGAGATTGTGGAGAGAAAGGGGCCCGTGGCCTATCAACTAGCCTTGCCTGATTCCTTGAGGCGTATGCACGATGTTTTTCATGTATCTGTTTTGAGACATTATATTAGTGATCCTACACATGTGATTGACATGATTTCCTTGCAGGTATCGGACGAGGGAGCGCTCATGCCTGAGTTGGTCCGCATCTTCGATCATCGCGTTCGACAGTTACGATGTCAAATGGTAGATCAGGTCAAGGTCCAGTGGGACAATTATAGTCCGCACTCGGTGACCTAGGAGGACGCATATGATATGCGCCAACAATTTCCATTTTTGTTTGATAGATAGACTTATGATACTGTGATACATTTATTTCGGCATTTATACTATGAAACTTCGGGACGAAGTTTAGACCAAGAGGGGGTGTATGTAACATCCCGCTCTGGCGCACTGAGAAAATTTATTCTTTGAGGACACTTGCTCGCAAGTGATCTGGACTTTTATGATATTAAAACATTTATCCTTGATTATGATGCGTTGTGATAGATGACATGATGTTTTATTGATTTGACTTAGACAGGTGCTATTGACTCATTTTTATTGAGTGTGCAAAGTTTTGGACCTTGAGGATGTAGAGGCATCGATGGAACTCCTTGGACTCCGGATTGAGTCAGGGAGTGTGCTATTTGGGTTGATTTATTTATTATGATATTTCATTGATTTGATGATATGATGTGGACATGTTCTGACACGATTGTTGATGATGTAGGCTGACGATAGCTTGCTGACCAGACTCACATATGGAGTAAAGGGGCCACACACGATTACCAGAGAGGGTGAGGGAGAGGTGTGGACAACAGCCCTGCCACAGCCTACTAGCACTCCCGCCGTGGATCGAACTGTAGGTTAAAAATTACCTAGTTCGAGAGGATCCACGATGCCATGAGGGCAGACTGCGACAGTCGCTCACGATGACTCTAAGGGGTGTGCAATAAGGCAGGGGCCTTATTCCTTAGAATCCCTTAGTATCCCACAAGTTCACTTGGCAGAGTGTTGACTCCAGGGGTTATTGATGTCTACCAATCAGTCAAGTTGGTGAGAGACACCCTTGGAGCACGTGGTGCATCCTTAAGGGCATGTCGTGTGAAAGAAACAAAAGAAGCGAGTGGCACCCTTGGAGCACGTGGTGCATCCTGAAGGGCACATCACGCAAAAGAAACGAAGGAGGCGAGTGGCACCCTTGGAGCACGTGGTGCATCCTGAAGGGCACGTCGCATTGATGTTGGTGAAGGAACAAACCTATATGGCCCTTAGACATTTAACACATTAATAAATTCTTAACCAACTTCCCTAATTAAATGTCATCCAGTTCAGACTCTAAGTCCTAAGTCTAAAACTTCTCTAGGGTAAATTTTGTTTAACCTTAAGAAAAATACCCTATAAAATAAAAATAAAAATTTAAACTAAAAACCACTTAAGTGATAGTTTTAGTTTTCATAATTTTTGGGATAAAATGAAGAGAGTAATAATTTAATTAAAATCTATGGTTTTAAATTGTAAAGAACAAATAAATTATTTAACTTGTGAAAGTGTAAAAAGATTTCAAATTAATAATAAAGGAAAAGAGTAAATAGCGCAACTGCCATTTTGGCCCTAATAAAAAGGAGAAAGAAGGGAATAATAAGAATTAGGAAACTAAGTAATGGAGGAAACATAATCAAGGAAAGATGGGAACTTATGGTAAAAAGCGAGGTCAACATAGTAAGGAATCTGCAATTAAGAACCTTCTAAAATGAACTAACTTAGCAACTTCATTTTAGGGAAAGTATTTAAACCCGTAAGAGAATCTAGTAACACCTAGGAGTAAATTTAGGAGCAACTCTAGGTGGGTGAGGGAATTGAGACAATTAATAAATTTAAAGAAAATAATTATTGGAGGAAAGAGGGGGATGGACGACACTTGTGCGAAGGAGAATATTTAGAATATTTTTATTAAAACTTAATTTAAATGTGATTTAGGGAAAGTTGGAGGTTCCAAAAACTCTATAAAAGAAAGGAAAGATGAGGAAGAAAGGGGATCGGCTGTAAGCATAACGTTACGCTTCCAGAATTGTGACTTGACTGATTACTTGTGGGGAGTTGGGATTTCTCAGCTCGGATAGGAGTGGTAGCTCGGCCTTGCGAGGCGAGCTGGGAAGCTAGACATACCATATGGATAATGTGTGGCCCCTTTGCGGCTCGGGGGGCTAAGGGGGAAGCAGAGTACCCCTAGCGATTGGCTGGGAGGTACCGGTGAGGTCTCGATGGTCGGAAAGCGGGATAGCTCGGAGCGCGCGGACGCCATTTGAGGCAGGCGATAAGGAAAAAGGTGCACTCGTTATTTGGTAGAGTAGGATGCTCGGATTGGTATTTTCGCATTTAAATTATTGCTGTATAATTTTTCAGTCAATGACAATCACTGATATAGTTATAATTCCTGGTAGTATGTACATGGTTGTGTTGTTATTTATATAGTTAATGCATTGTGTTGTTATTTATATAGTTAATGCTGTTATTTTCATAGAAAATGTGTAGTAATGGATAAATCGTGCAGTAATAAATATGACCCTTTCACCTCTATTACTTACAAAAGAAATGGGACTTTCCTGAATTGGATGTAATGGCAAATCCGTCCCGCCTTGGCAATTGTCTAGAATCGATAATTACTTATTACTTTTGTTGTTAACTAGATCAGAAAAAAGTAAATTTGAATTCATCCTGTGATGGGGATAATGGCGATTGTAGAATTCATGAATAGTCTGTGATGGTATTCTCGGTAGTTGCATTGTGGTTTAATGGCATTTCTAATCACTGTCATGCGAATGCCGATCTTGGCAATTTCATTGCGTAATTAGTTACTGCGATCTTTTTAAGTGCCCGCGTTTAAAAGTGGGACTGGGTGCCGTTCCACATCTGGACTCATTAATTTTTATATGTTATCCTTGGATTGGGTTTTTCATTGGGCCATGCCTCATTTTATACATGGAAAAGTTTAAGTTTTCATGGTCTGGTTTTTGATTTAAATGCATAACTGAGTAATTTTTATTTATTTAATTTCTGGAATTATTCCTTGGCTGTTGCGACCCAACCTCAACAATGGACTGAGTGATTTGGAATCATTCTTAGGGACCGTGTAGAGTTCTGTATTTAATCTGGAGCTATTTCTTAAATTGAGATCAGAACATCTGCAGCGTTAGCGTGAGGGGGATTCGATTACTCTGGACAGGGTACGGTTTTAATGCTGTAAATTAATGCTATGGTTTGCCAGCAATGGGCCATGCATCTGATGGTTAGACAACTCTACGATTTGTGGAGGAACCCACGTGGTTTTCATCCACTTGTTTCTGCAATTTTGTGATGTGTCTTCTGTGCAAGCTGTGGAGGATACCTGTTCAGCTTCGACCACATAACCGTTGAGTTGGGTGATTACCTACCAATTGACCTTCCTCTGCGTTTTCCTTCCTCTGCGATACCCTGTTACACCGTGATCTGCACAGTCTTTTGATATCCTTCCTGGCCAAGTTCAATTACAATAAATATCAGTTCAAAAACAAATGAATACAATAAATACCCTCTCAAAAGAAAATACATGAATGCATTACTGAGAAACCATATTCCAATACCAGTTGCAGTCATCCATATTCCACTACCAGTTGCTGGCATCTTATTTATCTCTGTAAAGGAATGGTCCAATTCCCTACCCATCGACAAATAGAAGTCCATGCAGAAAAAGCCCAGTACAATGACTAGAGACTAACTAGTACACGGGATTACTAAATTATAAAACATATTCAAATATGAAGTTTATTATCTGTACGAAATGTTACCATCAAATGTAAAACATCAAATTATTAATATTTCTATTTTAAACACTTGTAGTTATATATATATATATATATATATATATATATATATATATATATATATATATTATTTTTCGTAAATTCAAAATCATCTGGAAAACATCACAGAGTGTCTTGACAACACAGTCTATTACAAATAGTTTGTCACAAATTGTCATACATTTTGGGGATTATTAATATGGGTTATTAATAATTAGACTAGATTCATTTTATCTCCTGATTTATTATGAATTGGAGAATCAAATTAATTAAGATATAAACTTTTTTTTTAATCATTAAAATTATGATGAATCTATACTACTGATTATTGATATATATATCAATTAGATTTAATTCGGATTTAATTTAGTTCGAATTACTAAAAACGCCTTTCCTATACTGCAATAATTTGAATATCAAAGTTCATGTATCTACTGTACCTAGATGATTGAATAGCTGGATAATTGCGATACTGATGGTCGTATTAATTTATTGCTGCATTAATCATCATTAACTTGAACGCGTTCGTTAACATTACCAAGTTATTGTAATTTCCAAAATGTAATGGTGAGGACATTTATGGTAAGGAATATTGCAATTTTATTGTTATTGAGAGTAAATAAAATATTGGTAATTGTAATTCATTGCAAGATTTTCGTAAGGAAAAATATAAGGTGGTTATCAAGAATGGTTGTTATTATTTTACGATGATGAATTTTCGCGCAAGGCTAAAGCAACTCAGTGTTAACGCCATAAACTTTACCCTTAACCACCAACGAATGGTCTTAATTTCGAACAAGTTGTTGATGTCCTTTACATCTTGACTTAGATTTTTCCTTGATGCCCTATGCACCATTCTTTTAGTTTAGCTTAGTTCATAATTAAACAGATATTGGAGTAGTTCATAGGTACTATGCACTATAAACCATGCACCATGCTTAAACAATTAATCTATGAAAATGATGCTAATATTATTATTGTATTAGGGTAATGATCCATGAAAAGTAACACTTAATGTTAATGCTTATGGCCAAGTTAATGCTAAGTTTATTATGGTGTTTGGCAATGATTAATGTGATGTAATGCCTAATGTTAATGCTTATGGTCAAGTTAATATTAATGATATTTGTTTTATGGTGATGATAATGTAATGAAACGCTCAATATTGATGTTGATGGTTATGGAATGGTTAATGTTGATGTGTTATCATTATAGGGTAAGGTTACTGTAATTGACATAAATAACACATCAGATGTAATGTGATGGTCATTGTATTAGTTATTGAATGTAAAATGAAAAATAGTTTTTATTTATGGTAGTGTTGATGAAACTAATTATCCTTAATAGCAGATAAAATATAATGTCTTGAACTAAGTGCAATAGGTCATTATGATTTAGTAAATGGGGGTGTACAATCAATTGAGATTGCCTCAGTAAGGGATTTTCTTAACAATTGGAATTGCTATAAATTGAATTTACCTTTAATTGACTTTCACATCGTAGAGGACATGGTTGATCCTTAACTATTGTTGTACTTGGATATATATATTTTATTGCTTTGTCTGCTTGTGTTGGGCGGGATGTAGACACCTCCATGATCCTTAGAACAGTCGCTAGCCCTGATACCTTAAATGGTTAAAATCAATGGGAACTTGGGCTTGAGCATTGCTTATATGTCTTGGAGGTCCTAACCATTGCAGGGTAGGATGGACGGGTAGTCAGTCGTTTTATTTTCGGTTGATTGTCGTTCATTGTTTGCAGAGGTTTATGTGTGTCTTAGATCTTTATGTTGTCGTCACAGTGCATGTGTCATGTTCATCGTCGTGTGGCAACGTAGAGTTGAATGTAGTTATTATCCTTGTACACACGCGCAAACACAAACAAAATAAATAAATAAATAAAAAAAATTGCACTTTTTATAAGAAGTTGTGGTCATAACGAGGAGGTTCGTTACAGTCCCGGGGACATGTTTTAGCTATTGAGAGATACCAACAAACCTCGGTTTCATGGGGTGAATTCATGTTTTCTCTATGGAAATCTGAGGGCTAACACTAAGACAAGAGACTTGTTCTAGAGGAAAAAGGATGAATTCAACAAGTTGAAGACCTAGTTGATATTCAGTGCTTGAGAGGGAGCCAAATAATTAGTTCTAGAAGGAGATGTGTATTATAGTAAGGAGCAATGAGGCTCTAGTTTCATGACTACAAAGTATCAATTTGCGGACATTTTTACCAAGCCAATGAATACAAAGCATGAAGTTTGAGTACATCAGGGACAAGCTTGGTGTGGTCCCTCTTCAGAGGGAGTGTTCTCATCTAGCATGAAAAAGGGCTGGCACTGAGACATGTGGAACTCATCCAACATGAGAAAGGGTTGGCACTGAGTGTTCTCATCCAACATGTAAAAGGGATGGTACTGAGTGTTCTCATCGAGCATGAAAAAGGGCTGGCACTAAGACATGTGGAACTCAACCAACATGAAAAATGGTTGGCACTGAGTGTTCTCATCTAGCATGAAAAAGGGCTTGCACTGAGATAGGTGGAACTCATCCATCATGAAAAAGGGTCGACACTGAGACATGAGTGCACATGATCAGGTAATGATGCATCACAAGGAGTGGAT
>ML798643.1:78684-93121 GCA_009831015.1 Picea engelmannii | reverse complement strand
TTTTCAGCGTCTGTGTTTGCATTTGTGTTGCAGCATGTTTCAGCATCTGTTCTTCATAAACAATCGATTGCCATCAATGACAACCTTGATCATCTGCGCCTTGATCATCTACGTCATCTCTGTTGTAGCCATATTTCCAACACGTTGAACTCATTGAGCTGACGCTCAATGAATTCCTCTGAAAGGTACCTCTCTCGAAACTGTTCCTCGAATAGTTCCCATGACACGTCTTCAACGACCATGTTCAGCTGCGGCAGGAGCATCTTCCACCATAGAAGAGCGCTCCCCTTCAGTTTAAAGACCGCCATGCAGACCTTCATGTTGGAGGTATAATCACGAAGTGCGAAGCACATCGCCATACTCTGCAACCATGCCTAGGCGACGACGCCATCCGGGGCACCAAAGAACTCGGGAAATTTAACCTTCTCGAGTTCACGGTGAATGCTACTGGTAACGGCTGGTGTGCGCGGCAGAACCTCAGCGGGTGTCGGTGCCCTGGCCTCGTCTCTATCCAATCGGCTGATCAGTGCCTCAAACATGTGTTGAAAAGATCTCATCATCCCAACAACATCGCCAACTGCTATCTTCTCCTGTCCGAGAACCTCCTCGCCTCCTTGGGGGTTAGACCCCTCAGGCGTGGATGCTACTGGAGGTGTCATGCCTCCTCCCCTATCACCCCGTCGTCTGCCTCCGCGACGTCCTCTAACCATGATTACCTGCACACACACAATCAACTCGATCAACAAAAGTATAATCAAATCTAATCATGTGAACGAAAGCCGTAGTGAATCCCAAGATGCGGGTCGAACTGGCTCTGATACCATATGTAAGGATCCTCTTTGTTACAACGAAAACCTCTTATACCAAGTGCAATTTTTTATTTTTATTTTTTATTTTTGTTTTTAAAAGTGTGCGCGCGTGTGTACAAGGGGATGACACAGTCGACTCTGCGTTGCCACCCGACGACGAATAAGACGCAACCACAACGAACCCAACAAGGCGACATAACGCACAATAAGTAACTGCAAGCAATTAACAACGGTCAATCGAGAATAGGTAAGACTGACTACCCTCCCGTCCTACCCTGCAATGGTTAGGACCTCCAAGACACATAATCAACGCTCAAGCCCAGGTTCCCATCGATTTTAACCATTTAAGGGCTTAGGGCTAGCGACTGTTTTGAGGAACATGGAGGTGTCTACATCCCGCCTAACACAAGAAGACCAAGCAATAAATTAAACAACCAGGCATAATAATAATTAAAAGAGAAACCACCTCCTCTACGGAAGGCACAAGATAAAAGGACTCAGACAACGACTAACCAATATTTAAGACAAGGTATTTTCTATGACCCAACTGTAATTGATTACTGACCAGCTGCTCCATTAAATTTCATCAACCGACGAATACCTTATACATAAGGTAATTTCAATTAATCTCCATCCCTCATTTATTAGGTTATAAAATCCTAATGTACTTAGTTCAAGGACTTTGCAATAATCACAATCACATTGCACCTTCTCTGTTAACCGTAATAAATAAGCAGTGATATCATTACCATAATGATGAACCCACTAACATTACCTTACCTGGAATGTTAGCACTGACATAAGCATTCACCACATTACAATAACATTACCTTGACAATCATTACCATACATTTACATTCCATTATATTATTTCAACAATTACTTTAACAATTATTACCTTATAAAACCATCATTATTTAACAATTATTACCATTAAAACCATATTACTTTAACAATCAGTTAGAACTACAACATTAAGAAAAGGGTAAATAGAGGGTAAACAACTTATTATGGGCTTGAAAAGAATTATAAATCAATGAAATTTTAGATATGGGATGATAAAAAAATCCTCTTTGAGACTCTTTTTACTCATGTTATTTTTTATGGATGAGAAGTTTGGGGATGTAATATCTTTAGAAAGTTGTGGAGAAAGATACACTAGATCCAAAAGAATTTTATCACTTATAATCTGAAAATTAAATGAAATTCTCCCTATCCTATTCTCCTCACAAAAGTGATCCATTCCCTATTGAAAGCATGACTATGACTAGGTATCTAATGTATAAGAATGGGGTAAACAACATGGAAGACAAGAAACTTCCCAAAATTCCTTCAAACTTTAGCCAAAACCACCTGTGGGGGATCATACTTTAAAATCACAATAATATTAAGCATATGGCCAGACAATGTGCACCAGAAGTATTGCAGGTTTAGCTAGTGGTAGCAGTAGTGAAAATAAATTATATGTATCTCAACCTCAATGGCCTTTGGATGTTCAACTGTTACCTGTGCAAGGACATAATATCTTATCATCTTCTTCTAGTTCTAATTCTGAGTCATTTTTTCCGACTTTATTTTCGGTTCCTAATGAAAATTATGATCAACATCTGTTGCAGAAAGACATGAAGGATGTCCATGCCAACGACCCTTCTATTAGTATTGTTTTAACACAAAGAAGTTACGATCTGTTTGAGCCAGTGGATGAATTTGGGATATCATCTTTGGAACAAAACGATGCAATTGAGAGTGGGGATGAGATAGGGATAGCTATGAGGAACGTATTGATAAAACAAGCCCATAATTACAAGTATTCATTTTATGATGCCTCTATGTTTCCCACTTTCCCGAGTAGAAGAAGAAATTACTGTGAGAATTCGAGGGTTCCACCTCCACCAATATATCTACAAACTCAGTTTCAAGGTGAAGCTAGTGAAGAGAGAAATTATTGTGAGAATTCCAAGCTTCCACCTCCACCAATATATCTACAAACTCAGTTTCAAGGTCAAGCTCATGAAGAGAGAAATTACTGTGAGAATTACAAGGTTCCACCTCCACCAATATATCTACAAACTCAGTTTCAAGGTCAAGCTCGTGAAGAGAGAAATTACTCTGAGAATTCCAAGGTTCCACCTCCACCAATATATCTACAAACTCAGTTTCAAGGTCAAGTTCGTGAAGAAGAAGAAATAAGAGGAAGATATTCAATACAAATGCAATTTTGCGATCAAATTGAAATCCAACACAGACATAGACAATACAACACCGGCTATCAAAACAGTAATATTAATTCCTTAGCCTGCATGCTGTCTTGTGGTTGTAATGGAAAATTTAGTAATAAAAATGAAAAAGATTTTTATCTATCTACTACGGTGGCTGTAGATTATCCTACTCATCCAAACAACAATAACAGTAATCACCAGAATTACGAAGATATTAATGTTGGAGGAGGGTGTGAAGAAATAATAGAGGAATATACAAAACAAGTTGAATATGGGTCAAAAAATGCTGAGAATGAGATTGCGGACATGTGCGTTTCAATCTTTGATTTTGACCAAACTGAGCTACTGGATGAAATTCTTTCAAAAAGAGTGGAGTCAACATATGACGACAGGTGTTGTGTATGCTTAGATGAATTAATTGATATTGATGACATTATAATGGATTTCCCCGTTCATGCCTCTACCACCGAAAAGAACAATATTCAAGATTCCAACGATGACGATTCAGATGACTTGAAGAAATTGAACGATGAGATTTTAATCCTCGATGGTAAGGGACGTGAACAGATGGTAGGAGAAAAGAAAGCAAATGATATTGATATGGTCATGTCTTCAATTATGGACACCAACCAAAGTCTCTCTGTTGATAATTTTGACAGTTATGATCAGGAATTCACAGAAAGCTCTGTAGAGAAATTAAAATTTGTTGCAGACATTGATTGTGATGATGTAAGATCTTTCTTTATAGATTGGGCAAACATAGCAAATGAACTAATGGAAATGTGAAAAGAGGCAGGCAATCCCTTACAGGCACTAGCAGAACATGCTAGTGTATACCATCATTTGGTCACCCCTTCAAGGCTATTTTGTTCGTGTAATTGGACAACTTGTAACACTTCTTCGATATTCTGTTTCCAAAAGTTTATTACGATAAATATAAGCTTATTACAATAAGCCAAGATTTGCCCAATGTTAATTATGCAACCAAATTTATAAAAGAGTTATGTTATTAACTATTTATGCATTGAAGGCAACTTTATCCTATATAACCTTCATTTTAATTAAAGATCTCCTACTCTATATAAATAGGTAGAGATTACACTAGAAAATTTAGGGTTGTTAATAGGCCATTTAAATACCTTTAGCATGTATTAGAACTAAAGTTGTTTTTATATTTATAGTTGCGTGATAGTAGTATACTAAGTTACTAAGTATCCCTTCATATTTCAGTTTTCAGTGAAATTTTATACAACATATATCCTTCATTGCTAACTACAGGCACTACTTTTTGGGTCTCGAGGTATGGAAGAGACATGATGAGATCTTTCTTAATCATTGGAAGTATACAAAATAGAAATCCTGAAGAGGTTCGAGATGTTGTATTTCAAGCAAATGGCTACACCTATGGTATTAAATATGAAGTTGTTGTAGGATACAAATTTAGAGACTCTCGATGTTACTTTATACAGGTAGATGGTGGGTTCATTGATGAACTTGAAGAACAGAAGACCAGATATATATTTTGATGTGAACACCTTAAGTCAATAAGTGAAGTATTCCAGGTAGGTTCATTTGGTTGCAGCAAAACATGTGATGAGGTACCTTAAGGGTACATTGGATTATGGTCTCGAATATGTGATAGACCATGAGTTCGGGTTATATGTATATTTAGATTCAGATTGGGCCGACAATATTCCTAATCAGAACAATACCTCGACATATTGCTTCAGTCTAAGCTCTAGTATGGTTTCATGGAGCAACATGAAGCAGTTGTGTGTAGCACTCAGTACGACTGAGGTAGAGTATGTGGCAGCAAGGCACGAAGCAGTGTCTTCAGAAATTGATCATGACTATTGGACTGAATTTGTCTTGTAGGTAAACACTACAAGAAGGGGATGACGAGACTTGTTCTATAGGAAAATGTAAGGAACCTCCTTGTTATGACAACAAACTCTGATAACAGGTGCAAAAGTTTTTTTTGTTTTTTGTTTAAGGTGTGTGCGTGCGTGTACTAAGGAAACAACAACACGTTCGACTCTGCTTTGCCACCTGATGACGAACAAGACGCAAGCATGATGAACACAACAAGACGACATAAGACGTAGAACAGGAAACTGGATGCAATGATGACGATCACTCGAAAATAAGTTAGACTGATTACCCATCCATCCTACCCTGCAATGGTTAGGATCTCCAAGACACATAAGCAATGCTCAAGCCCAGGTTCCCATCGATTTTAACCATTTAATGTCTCAGGGGTAGCGACTGTTCTGATGAACATGGAGGTGTCTACATCCCGCCCGACACAATAAGACCAAGCCTACTAAGTCAATGATAAAGACACAACCATCAAATCGAAGTCAGCAAGGTTATCTATATTAAGGCAAAATGCGACAGTGAATTATTAATAACTCATTAAATTACTCGATTCAGTGTTGCATGGGAGGTGTACTTTAAAATCAAATTTCAAGACTATGACCATTATACAACAAGCAATGTAATTGATCGAGTCTATTCCACTCTCCATACGAGCCCGTCTTTGCATGTCCCAAGTGCATAAAGAATCAAGGCATAATCTATATCAAGTTGTGAAGGACATTAAAAAACATGTTCGAGATTCATACCATTCTCTGGTGGTTAAGGGTAATGTCTCTGACATTAATACTGGCTTGTTTTAGCTTGCGCATAAATTCATTACCGTAAAATAATAACAACATACATTTTATATCACTATATCCTGGCCATAATTTACAATTACAGTACATCTTACATGATACCTAATAACCGCAAAACTACCATAACCCTTACCATACATGATAACCACTTAACATTTTATGTTCGAAAAGCTTGCAACAAATTTCAATTACCAACATTTTAATTATTATCAATAACAATAAGGTTGCAATATCCTTTACCATACATGATAACCACTTTACCCTTTTTATTACTACACCCTTGCAATGAATTAGAATTACATACATTTTATATGTTTCAACCATACAATTTCAATGACCTTACATGATAAAAACATTGCAAATAAACAAAGAGGAGCTCACATTTTGATGTAGGAGCATCGACAACACATCAAGTGAGCCAACGCATTGAGCGGAAGATAGCTAGATAAGCCAGCACACATTTTGGGAATACTTTGAAATTGTTACGTGATCTTAAATGATTCATTTAAGAGACGACGCACTTGTATTGTAAAGGGGACCTTCAGCCTTTAAGCTATCGTCCTTAGTAGATAGAGAGGCATTTAATAGATTTAATGCTGGTAGATAGAATATTTAATTGTAGCTTTGATAGCTTTAGAAGTTCGAGAGGGAAAACGGATATAGACACCCTCCTTTGTACATTGTAACATAACCCAGATTATTGAAGCAGGAGAGAAAGAAGAGCAAGCAGAGAACTGTGTAGAGAACATCCCTGTACAGATATTGAATTAATAGAAGGAAGCTTTGATTCAAATCCATGGTTATGTGTCTATTCTCTGTATGCTGATGTTATGCTGTGAATATTTACTTCCTGTCATACATGTGCTTTTATATGCTGTGTATGTGTGATTTCACGGTTGATATGAAAGTCCGTGAGGGTTAATGAATGAGTTCAATTGTTTCTCTAAGTGAACCAGAAGATTCCTGCAAGGAGTGCAGTTGAATTTGTCTGCAAGGAGTGCGTGATTGCAGGGTTTACTTAGAGATAGCTTTTGTTCTTACTTCCTCGAAGTGTAGTAGGGCACTAAGGAGCCATGCAAGGCGTGCGCAGGCTAGACAAAGTCTCAGAATTGCGATTCTGAGCAAAGGATTGAAGGATTTCTACTGCAGGAAGGCGCAGGGTCGAAAGACTTCGACAGTTAGGCGTGTTGAATATTTGTCGCAAGGAGTGCATGCAAAGAGTTCTCATGAATAGATTCGAAGGTTGTGAAAGAAGTTCAGGAAGGATAGGCCTTCGAATTCGTTGAAGGAGGATATAGGTAAGTCACGCTTGGAAGACTTGTTGGGAAAGTTGCAGGTTTGCGTGCAGGGTTACGAGTTCCATGGAAGAGCGCCTCATCAATTCGTGGAGTTCTATTGGTGAAGGACGGACAGTCGAATTTCTCCAAGGAGATTCCGTGAAGACCGGTGAGTTGTTGGATCGCTTGGAATTGCAGGAGGTTGCAGTGCTAGCGCAGAGAAAGGTTCGGAGCTCAGGAGGGAAGGAGCCGTCAATCAGAATCACGAGGAGCGTAGTTTTACTCGTGGATTGGCATATCGGGAGTTCCCGAGGTGAGACTCCAAATCTACGCAACAGGAATCGCGATAGGGAGAGAAGCGAAGTCTCGATGATTACATGGATAGTGTGGGCCACAACGGGGTGACATGGTGGGTGACGCGAGATATCGTCGTTTCGGCATCTCGGCCATCGGGAGCCGACGTGGAAATTAATTGACCTCACGAGCAGTGAAATCACGAGGTAGCAATATTTCGAATATCAGCACCTCGGGTCTCAGGAGTCGAGGAGAGAGATCGCGAGTTGTCGTATCTCGGCGCATTGGACATCGGAGGTTGGGACCCCGAGTTCTTAGTGTCACGAGTTGCGAGACACGATAGAACGAAGTCCCAATAGCGGAAGGGGAAGTCAGTGTTGACTGGTGCATCGGGTCTCAGAGATTTGAGAGTCCAAAGGATAGATACTGAACTCAGGAGCCGTGAAGCTCCGATTCTCTGATAAATCAAGGAAGGAGGGTCGCGTGGAAAGAACTGTGGGTGCAGATCTTCCGATAGGGAGATCGAAGAGTATTGCCACTCTTCGGGCCGAGTGGAAAGAAGGTCCTGTGAGAGCGATCATGCTCCGAGGAGTGCAGTTGGATATCAAGTGGTATCATAGCGGGTTTGATTCTCTGTTTTCTGTAGCAGAGAAGAAAGGAGGATTACACCATGCCGCCCAGGAGAGAAAGGCAATCACCTGGTCCAGAAGATAGGGATGTGCGAAGAAGAGGCAGGCCGGCAGGAAATCCAGAAATGGAGAGACAGATGAGAGATCTCTGAGCAAGGCTTGAAGAGATGGAGACAACTCAGAGACGTGGAGTTGGTGCAGGGGATCTTAGTGATTCTGAAGTTGAAGAGGAAGCTGGAAATGAAGAAGGAGAGGTCATAGCAGAGGATGCATCAACTGAGCGGTTGATTAAAGCTATCGCCAAGATGAGTTCCAAGACCAAAATGGACATTCCAGTCTATGAAGGGAGTCTGGATGCATAGGAGCTATTGGATTGGATCTGAGCTCTTGACACCTACTTCGATTATGAAGATATCAAAGAGGATAAAAAGGTAAGGCATGCTGTTACCAAACTAAAGGGACACACAACATTATGGTGGGACGAGCTTCAGGCAGATATATGCTACAAAGGCAAGCAAAAGATCAAAAGCTGGGATCGAATGATTGTGAAGATGAAGGAAAAGTTCATCCCAAGGGACTACCAAATTAATCTATTCAGAAGGATGCAGAACCCGAGACAGAAACTGATGACAGTGAAAGAATACACTGAGGAATTCTATCGAATGAACATCAGAGCAGGTCATCGGGAGAGCGATGATGAGAAGGTTGCTAGATACCTGAATGGTCTGAGATACGACATTCAAGATGAATTACGCATGGTTACCATCAGAACGGTGGAGGATGCTTACCAGATGGCTCTGAAAGCCGAGGAGAAGCTGAGCCGTAAGCAAGGACAGCGAGGGCGAGGCATAAGTCATCCCAGAGGCAAGGCAGTTGCCCAGGAGAAATACCAAAATCCCAAGGAGGAATGGAAGAAACCTCCGGGTAAGGTTGAAATAGGTGGGACCTCACAACGAGGGCCATATGTTGAACAAAGAGGACAATAGAATGATCAACGAGGAGATTATGCTGACGTGAACACTTTTCCTCGTACTCGAGGTAGAGGAAGAGGCCAAGGTGGAGTAATCACATGCTTCACGTGTGGAAAAAATGGACACAAGTCATTTGAGTGTCCAGAGAAAAATAAGGATGTTGGAGAAGCTCACATCGCTGAAGCACAGAGGCGTGATGTTGAGAACGTAGAAACCGAAGCAGGAAGATCACTAACGGTGCATAAAGTCCTTTTGACACCTGAGAAGGAGGTGGAAGATTCAACTCAGAGGACCAGACTGTTCAGGACAGCTTGCAAAACCAAGGACTGGAAATGCAAGGTCGTTGTAGACAGCGAAAGCACCGATAATCTCGTTTCGACCGAGATGGTGGAAAAATTAGAGTTGGAAACAACTGATCACCCGAGTCCATATAAAGTTTCATGGTTACAGAAAGGACATCAGGTGAGTGTCACTAAACAATGTTTAGTTGAATTCAAAATTGGTGGATATAATGATAAGATCTTGTGTGATGTCATTCCCATGGATGTATGTCATTCGTTACTGGGTAGACCATGGAAATATGACCGAAATGTGGTTCATGACGGAAGGATGAACACATATACTTTAGAAAAGGATGGGAGGACACACAGACTGCTTCCGATAAAGGATAAAGAAGTTAAAACGAAAGTAAGCAACACCATACTTCTCATGAGTGGGAAGGAGCTTCTTACGGAGATGGAGAAGAAAGAAGATCCACAATTCTTTGTGGTCAGGAAACCAAGAATTGTCCTGACTAGCACAAGAATGGATGATCTACCAGATGAGATTCAGGAATTGCTGGAAGAGTTCGCTGACATCATAGTGGACGAATTACCTCGTTTGTTGCCACTGATGAGGAGTGTGAGTCATCACATCAACCTCATACCAGGAGCCAGTTTGCCGAATAAAGTTGCATATAGATTGATGCCACAGGAAAATGAGGAAGTCAAGAGGCAGGTCCAGGATTTGTTGGACAAAGGGTTGGTCAGGGAAAGCCTGAGTCCGTGTGCTGTTCCAACAGTGCTTAGTCCAAAGAAGGATGGAGGTTGGAGAATGTGCACCGACTCCAGGGAAATAAACAAAATAACCATCAGGTACAAGTTTCCACTACCGAGAATGGATTATCTGATGGACTCCCTGAGTGGGGCAAATTATTTTTCGAAGATTGATCTCAAGAGAGGATATCACCAGATTCGCATGAGCGAAGGTGATAAATGGAAGACAACATTCAAAACAAATGAGGTTTTGTATGAATGGTTGGTCATGCTATTTGTCTTGACAAACATGCCGAGCACATTCATGAGGCTGATGAATAAAGTCTTGAGGGAATTCATCGAGAAATTTGTCGTCGTGTATCTGGATGATATACTGATTTTCAGTAAGACGAAGGCTGAACATTTGAAACATTTGGCCATTGTGATAAGAAAACTACAGCAGGAGAAGCTGTTGATTAACATGAAGAAGTCCTCATTTATGCAGACATAGATCATTTACTTGGGTTTTGTTATTTTGGTGAATGAATTGAAAATGGATCCGAGTAAAGTGGAAGTGATCAAGAATTGGCCATCACCGAGAAATGTTTTCGAGGTGAGAAGTTTCCATGGTTTAGCTAGTTTTTATTGAAAGTTCATCAGGAATTTCAGTGAAATTAGCGCAGCGATGATGGACACAGTGAAAACGTGACACAAGTATTTTCATTGGACAACAGAGGCTGAGAAAAGATTCAATCTATTGAAGCGGAAGATAACAGAACGACCAGTGTTGGTGTTACCGGATTTCCAGAAGACATTTCAAGTGAAATGTGATGCAAGCGGATATGCCATAGGAGCGGTCTTGAGTCAGGAAGACAAACCAGTTGCATATTTCAGTGAGAAGTTGGATGAAGCAAAGCTGAAATACTCCACATATGATAAGGAGTTTTATGCCATCATACAGGCATTGAAAAAGTGGAGGCATTACTTAATCCCGAAAGAATTTGTATTGTACAACGATAATCATGCATTGCAGTTTGTGAGTCAATAGGATAAGTTGAATCAGAAGCATGCAAAATGGGTAGAGTACATGTAGAATTTCACGTTTTTGATTAAGCATATTGCAGGTACTGCTAACAAAGTCACTGATGCTTTGAGCAGGAAATGTTTGTTGCTGCAGGAATTCCGAGTCAAAACATTGGGTTTTGAGAATCTGAAGGACATGTACACAGGAGATGCAGACTTTGGAGAAGCATATGAAGCAGCTGAGAATCCCGTTCTTAGGGATCAGAGCCCATGGATAGACTACATGATCCAGGAGGGATTGTTTTTCAAAGGCAATCAACTGTGTATTCCAAATTGCTCCATGAGGGAGAATTTGCTAAAGGAAAAACACAATGGAGGCTTAGTAGGACATTTTGGCCACGACAAAACATTCGTAAAGCTGAGTGAATCATATTTTTGGCCAGGCATGCGAGCGGATGTCAAACAATTTGTTGACAGATGCAGGATTTGCCAACACTCGAAGGGGAGAAAACAAAATGCAGGGTTTTATCAGCCATTGCCCATACCGGAGATACCATGGGAGGTGATCAACATGGATTTTGTATTGGGTTTTTCGAGAAAGCAGAGAGGGGTTGATTCCATCTTTGTGGTGGTGGACAGGTTTTCAAAGATGGCACATTTTATTCCATGCCAGAAGACCAGCGATACGACCCACATCGCAAACTTGTTTTTCAAAGAGGTTGTTAGACTTCATGGATTGCCAAGAAGCATAGTTTTGGACATGGACACCAAATTCATAGGGCATTTTTGGAGGACGCTATGGAATAAGCTAGGGACTAACTTGGCATTTAGTTCAGCTTATCATCCGCAGACGGATGGGCAGATGGAAGTTGTAAACAAGAGTCTAGGAGACTTGCTGAGGAGCTTGGTGACAGAGCACCATAGCAGCTGGGACAACATATTGCCATAGGCAGAGTTTGCATACAATGATTCTGTGAATTAGAGTACAGGAAAAGGTCAATTTCAGATTGTGTATGGGACACAAACGAGGGGAGTTTCCAAACTCAGGGAGTCAGAACAGACTGCGACTAGCAGCGCTGGTGCAGAGGAGTTCGCTGAAGCGATGAAGGAACTTCACAGCAAGGTGAAGCAGCGATTGACAGACTCAAATCAAGAGTACAAGAACAGAGAGGATCAACATCGAAGACAACTTCAGTTTGAAGTTGGTGACCTGGTTTTGGCACACTTAAGGAAGGAAAGGTTCCCAAGGGGAACATAAAATAAGCTAAAGATGAAGAAAATCGGGCCATGCAAGGTCCTAAAGAAATTCGGAGAAAACGCTTATGAGATTGAGCTGCTGGATGGCATCAGGATATCTCCGATATTTAATGTTTCAGATTTATACCCATACAGGGCTGGAGAAGCATAGACTACAACTGAGGAACCAGTGATCCAGTGGAAAAAGAAGATGCCGATTTCAGAAAATCCACAAATGGAGTGCATACTGGACAAGTGAGTGGGAAAGAAGACCAGGCGAAAACAATATTTCGAGTACCTGGTAAAGTGGAAGAATCACCCAGTGGAAGATGCTAGCTGGGAGAATGAAGCAATGATATAGAAGCATGGACAGACCGTGCAAGAGCTCGTGGACAGGAGCCCATGAAAATTTTCAAGCCGAGGAGTATGATGTAGGAGCATCGACAACACATCAAGCGAGCCAGCGCATCGAGCGGAAGACAACTGGATAAGCCAGCACACATTTTGGGAATACTTTGAAATTGTTGCGTGATATTAAATGATTCATTTAAGAGACGACACACTTGTATTGTAAAGGGGACCTTGAGCCTTTAAGCTCTCGTCCTTAGTAGATAGAGAGGCATTTAATAGATTTAATGTTGGTAGATAGAATATTTAATTGTAGATTTGATAGCTTTAGAAGTTCGAGAGGGAAAACGAATATAGACACCCTCCTTTGTACATTGTAACATAACCCAGATTATTGAAGAAGGAGAGAAAGAAGAGCAAGTAGAGAACTGTGTAGAGAACATCCCTGTACAAATATGAATTAATAGAAGGAAGCTTTGATTCAAATCCATGGTTATGTGTCTATTCTCTGTATGTTGATGTTATGCTGTGAATATTTGCTTCCTGTCATACATGTGCTTTTATATGCTGTGTATGTGTGATTTCATGGTTGATATGAAAGTCCGTGAGGGTTAATGAATGAGTTCAATTGTTTCTCTAAGTGAACCAGAAGATTCCTGCAAGGAGTGCAGTTGAATTTGTCCGCAAGGAGTGCGTGACTGCAGGGTTTACTTAGAGATAACTTTTGTTCTTATTTCCTCGAAGTGTAGTAGGGCACTAAGGAGCTGTGCAAGGTGTGCGCAAGCTAGACGAAGTCTCAGAATTGCGATTCTGAGCAAAGGATTGAAGGATTTATGCTACAGGAAGGCGTAGGGTCGAAAGACTTCGACACTTAGGTGTGTTGAAGATTTTCCGCAAGGAGTGCGTGCAAAGAGTTCTCCTGAATAGATTCGAAGGTTGTGAAAGAAGTTCAGGAAGGATAGGCCTTCGAATTCATCGAAGGAGGATATAGGTAAGTCGCGCTTGGAAGACTTGCTGGGAAAGTTGCAGGTTTGCGTGCAGGGTTACGAGTTCCGCGGAAGAGCACCTCATCAATTCGTGGAGATCTATTGGTGAAGGACGGACAGTCAAATTTCTCCAAGGATATTCCGTGAAGACCGGTGAGTTGTTGGATCGCTTGGAATTGCAGGAGGTTACAGTGCTAGCGCAGAGAAAGGTTCGGAGCTCAGGAGGGCAGGAGCCATCAATCAGAATCACGAGGAGCGTAGTTTTACTCGTGGATCGGCATATCGGGAGTTCGCGAGGTGAGACTGCAAATCTACACAACAGGAATCACGATAGGGTGAGAAGCGAAGTCCCGACAATCGCGTGGATAGTGTGGGCCATAGTGGGGTGACGTGGCGAGTGACGTGAGATATCGGCGTTTCGACATCTCGGCCATCGGGAGTCGACAGGGAAACTAATTGACCTCACGAGTAGCAAAATCGGGAGGTAGCGATATTGCAAATATCGACGCCTCGGGTCTCGGGAGTCGAGTAAGAAGTCATTCAGGGCCGCGAGTGGCGAATTCGCGAGGGAGCGAGATCACGAGTTGTCGCATCTTGGCGCATCGGACATTGGAGGTTGGGACCCCGAGTGCTTAGTGTCACGAGTTGTGAGACACGATAGAACAAAGTCCCAATAGCAGAAGGGGAAGTCAATGTTGACTGGTGCATCGGGTCTCGGAGATTCGAGAGTCCAAAGGATAGATAGTGAACTCGCGAGCCACGAAGCTCCGATTCTCTGATAAATCAAGGAAGGAGGGTCGCGTGGAAAGAACTATGGGTGCAGATCTTTCGATAGGGAGATAGAAGAGTATTGACACTCTTCGGGCCGAGCGGAAAGAAGGTCCTGTGAGAGCGATCGTGCTCTGAGGAGTGCGGTTGGCTATCACATTTCATAAGTCATCAATGCTAACATAACCT
>ML798642.1:353442-371404 GCA_009831015.1 Picea engelmannii | reverse complement strand
CATGTAAAAGAGCTAAATCAAGGTGCATGATCCGAAATAAGAGCATGGGATAAAAATAGAGGGTGTGAGATGATGGAAGGCGCATGGAAGAGAGGAAGCATGCGTACATGTGGAAGAATAAGAGGATACATGCACACAAGATGACGAGGTTAAGTGGAAGAGGAGAAGGAGTGAGGAGTAGCGCATGATATAACATAAAATATGAGATGGCGAGTTAAGTGGGAGATATATGTGCATGAGAGAGGTGGAATTGTGTTAAGTTTTGAGCTATTATTAGGTTTCTTTTCAATTTACTAGATAACCATAGCATAGGTAGGATCACTGAGAGAAACACAATCACAAGATACACAACATTTATCTTGGGAAACCCTCATGGGGGAGAAAACCCAACAAAACTTCCTTAATATAGATAGCCAATACAATGCCAAGACAATAAACCAAAACACTAGAGAATATCCAACACTGAGCAATGCGCCTCTCTCTTCTTTCTTCTCCCAACTGCAACTCTCCAAACTTGCGCACTTGATGAGTGAATGAGTGAGTGAACAAATGAGGCGCTGGCCTCCTTTATTTATACTAGCTGGCAGTGGCTGGAAAGGTGTCTCTTCATTGGTCAGGGCCAACTTCTCTTCTTAGTGGTTAAAACCACTTTAATTAGGCCCGGGGGTCGACTTCTTAATTAACATAATATAGTTAGGGTTTGACCAATCCACAAAAGGGGATTTGGTCATTTACAATGCCCGACATGATCAATCCACAAAAGGGGATTGATCTAATTAATAATGATTCAATAATAAATAGAATACTCTTTGCAGTTGCAATATTTCAACACTCCCCCTTAACAAGAAGGGTATTCGACAACATCATCAGGAGAGAGAAAGGGTAGCAACATCGACAGTATCTGGAACACTGACTGGCATATCTATAAATCATCAGGAGTTTTTCTCATCATCAATATCATCACCCACAACAAGGAGTTGGAATGACATCATCATTATCTGCATCAACATGGATTAGTATAACACTAATACATCATCATCATCAATAACAACATGAGGCTGATACAACATCAACAACAACAACATCACAACACGAAGGCTGGAGCATCATCAACATCCGTACTAAGCTGGAAATCTTTAGCAGAAAGCTGGCATCACATCAACATCAACACAAAGTTGGAAATATTCAGCATGAGGCTGGCATCTCATCAACATCAGCACGAAGCTGTGAATGTTAAGCACAAGACTGGCATCTCATCAACATCAACACGAAGTTGGAAATCTTCAGCACAAGGCTGACATCACATCAACATCAACACGAAGCTGGAAATATTCAACATGAAGATGACATCTCATCAACATCAACACGGAGATGGAAATATTCAGCACGAGGCTGACATCTCATCAACATCAACACGAAGTTGGAAATCTGAGAGTAACTCCTCTA
Organism: Picea engelmannii; assembly: GCA_009831015.1. NCBI lineage: Eukaryota > Viridiplantae > Streptophyta > Pinopsida > Pinales > Pinaceae > Picea > Picea engelmannii. The sequence continues at coordinate 369,958 of ML798642.1, read as the reverse complement.
CTCCATCATGGAAACAACTTCATCTGAAACTGAGAGTGGCTCAATAACTGATTAACTGATACTGAAGGTAGCTCTTCTTTTTTCATGGATGTAACTCTATCTTTTATTGTAGTCATGTCTCCATGACCCAACTAATGTACTGCACTGACTGCCACTCAATTTTAAATATGGGGATTACTCCCCCTGCATCTCATACTATATATGAATCATGGTTGTTCTGGTTGTCTTCATGAATACTGGAACTATTTCTTCAATTAATGGAGTAAGTGTCTCGTCATAGTCTTCTCCCTCTCGTTGAGAGAATCCTCTGGACATACATCAGGCTTTGTACATATGCAATATGCTTGATTTGTTAGATCAATCTTGGAAGTCAATACTGACTTCTCTTCTAGTATCATGGAAAAATCCATATCCTATTCTTTATGACTGGCTTCCTTCTCTGTCACTGAAACAAGGAAATCTTCCCAGGAGATTTCATATCTCCTAGAGGTTTCTGAAGCTACGATCTAGTCTTCTCATGGCATCTGTCTCCCAGTCCTGGAAGTTGTCTCTTCATCTGATCCTTTTTGAGATCATGCTTACTCTTGATTTCTTCTGAGTCTACAAGGATTTCATCATCTCTTATGGGGTATACTTGGTGTTGAATACCAAGTCTAAATATGAAAGTTTAGTCAGACTTTAAATGAGTTTTGCTTCTCGTCAAGGTGGCTTCATTATCCTTTGACCAAGTCTTCTGTGAGTTCTTGTTCTAATGTTTGGTCATCTTTGGAACCTTTTGCTCCTTACAATCAATCTCCATATGAGATAATCTGGATCTCAAAAATAGTTGCTTCTTCATCTTCTTTGGTACATGGATGTATACCGTCATATACACGACTTGGGTAGTCTACTTCATGTCTCATCTAATCTGTTGCCTTTTGCAACCTTCACTACAACTTCCTCAAGGTTATCACTTGTGACCTGAAACAAGGTCAACAAAACAACAAGCAAGAATAATACTCTTTTGATAATAGTAATAAAACAATAGCACGAATAATCGTCACAATAGCTCCTTTAGGGCTATCCCTTGTGACCTGCCTGAAACAAAGATCAAAAGTAAGAGATACAATACAAAATGAGATCAACACTCTTCTAGTGTTGTGATCAAACATTCATCCATGGTAACCTGGAACCAACACAAGAAGTTTCTCCTAGAGGAGATGTTAGTTGTATCTGGTAAATGTTTACATTAAGCATTTATCTCAATATGCTCACATGCTACCAAGCATAATACTTTTCAAAGACTGCTACCTCAACTATAGTGTTTACTTGTAATGTGGTAGTTATCAACTTGTCATGTGCAACTTTGAATCTTAACAACTTAATTAATCAAACCTAGAACTTGGAGTCTTGTCCTCAAGAATGAGTGTGTTTCTTTTCTTCCAAATCTCCTTCACTCAAGATGACAAGTGCTTTCTTCAACCTGTCTTTTGTACCAAGACAATATGCTATCTTGACAGAAAGTTGGGTTAGAGAATAAACTCTATGATCTCAACTTTAATCAATCTAATACCTTGACTTTAATTTTGACCAAAGGTTAGCATGATGGTCATAGCTTCAACATGCAACCTAGATCAAAATAATGTCATAACAAATAGATGCATATCAGAATAATCAAACCTGGGTTGCATTATTCCTCTGAATGTGTTGGATTTGAGATCCTTTTGGATCTATGGCAAGAGATCCCTTCTCCTGAAAATACCCTTTAAAGCTTAACAGTTTAAACATATGTGAGTACATACCTCTGATAGTATTTGCAGGTAGTGGCACCATCTGGTAGCAGCGGTAATAATTACCAACCCTTTTAAAAACTTCAAGGGTGACTGCAATTGGTACTACAGTTGATACTTCAACTGCAATTGATATTGCAACTGATTCTGAAACTGCAACTGGAACTGCAACTTAGGGTTTTATGAGGAAACCCTATTTTTTCAAACTTCAAATTTTGAAATTTTGATCCAAGGACTAGATGCGTTGGACTGAGGCGAGTTTGTTGGAGCTATTAGATTTCAAAAATTTCAAGTTTTTCCCCTTGATACTTGACCTGCGGAAATCTGGATTGGTACTTCTGGTACTGGTACTGGTTTCTTGTTTTTTCTGGTTTTCTGGTACTTCTGATTTTCTGGTCCAAGTCAAAACTAGGGTTTGACTTTCCGGAGGCTCTATCCACTGAAAAGGTGTGCTCAAGCTTCCAAAAGATTCACCAGGGTAGGGTGCACTTTTTTAGATGGTTTTTAGGCAAAAATTCCTCTCCAACAAAAAGCCCTAATTTTCTTGTACGACAACAATGACGTTTTTTCTTATCCAGTGAAAGGTGCTCTCTTCAGCTTAGCTTTGATACCATGTTAATTTTTGAGCTATTATTAGGTTTCTTTTCAATTTACTAGATAACCATAACATAGGTAGGATCACTGAGAGAAACACAATCACACGATACACAACATTTATCCTGGGAAACCTCATGGGGGAGAAAACCCAACAAAACTTCCTTAATATAGATAGTCAATACAATGCCAAGACAATAAACCAAAACACTAGAGAATATCCAACAATGAGCAATGCGCCTCTCTCTTCCTTCTTCTCCCAATTGCAACTCTCCAAAATTGCGCACTTGATGAGTGAATGAGTGAGTGAACAAATGAGGCGTTAGCCTCCTTTATTTATACTAGCTAGCAGGTGCTGGAAAGGTGTTTCTTCATTGGGCAGGACCGAATTCTCTTCTTAGTGGTTAAAACCACTTTAATTAGGCCCTGGGGGCGACTTCTTAATTAGCATAATATAGTTAGGGTTTGACCAATCCACAAAATGGGATTTGGTCATTTACAATGCCCGACATGATCAATCACAAAAGGGGATTGATCTAATTAATAATGACTCAATAATAAATAGAATACTCTTTGTAGTTACAATATTTCAACAAATTGGAGATGAGGTGGAGTGTGCATGATAGGAGAGAGCATGCACACGCGTGAGAGGAGTGTTGATATTATGGTAGTTGTGTGAGGTTTTTACCTCCACGTGTGAACCTGACGAGAATAGAATATTCCGGGAAGCTAGAAGAAACCCTAATGAGTTGGTTAATAACCCTAGAAGACATGTCGGCTCAAGAAGATAACTTGTATTAGGTTATTAGCCTCCAAGAGAAGAAGTCGGCTATAAGAAATAATATATACTGAACAAACATATACCCAGAATGAGAAGTCGGCCCAGGCAGTTAGCCAGAATCAATATAAATACAAGAGGCCAGTCTTCATTCTGGCAGGCAGTCTCATAATTGCAGAGAAACACTTGTGCGCACTGTAGTGCCCAGTTTTGTGTGCAGGTTTGGAGGAGAGCTACCATTGCAACTGTTGCAGCTAGCAGATCACGTTTGGCTTGGACTATCTCTTGGTTAGGGTTTGGACTATCTGATCAGCTCTTGTTGGTGCACTATCCTTGGGGAAAGGTGTGCTACCCTTTGTTTGGCTATCTAGCCTAGGGTTTTCTTCTGGAGTGATTCTCTGTCAAGGTTAAGGTGCTCGGAGGGTGGCTTCGGCCTATGGTTGGGTGACAATAACGATATTGTCAATGGTAAAACAAGCACATTCATTCATATTCTAACAGGTTATGGGCCCACACCTCCTTCATTCAGTCTATCCGCTGGAAGGAAACATAACCGTAAAGATATTGAGCTCGTTGAAGAACTGTCGCTAGGGTTTCTAGCAGGAGCAGTCACCATAGCACCACCGCTAGGGTTACTAGAAGGTGCAGTTGCAGAAACCCTAATCCTCTCGTTGAGGCACCTTAAGTGAAGGGATTGACCTAAATTCCGGATAGATCAGTGCGCCCTAGCCTAGCGCATCTCCTGATACTCTCAGCAAGCCAAGATGTCAAGTTTGAGTTTTTGGTCAGATCTAGGGTTGACCAAGTCAAAGCAACCATGTCTCACTCTATGAAGTCAAAAAAAAAATTAGATGGAGCTTCTAACTTCAGAGCGTGCAAGACAAGGATTGACCTCATCCTTGCCAAGAATAAAGTGCTGGATATCGTGAAAGGAAAGATCGTGGAACCAGAGTTTGAAGAAGGAAAAGAGAAGGAACCACATAACGTTGCAGCTATGGAGAAGTTCAAAGATGGTGACATCAATAACATGAGTATCATAGTGGACTCTATAAAAGACCACTTGATACCCTACTTGAGACTTTTTCTTCTGAAGGTAAAAATACTCTTCTTAGTTCTTGTACATATCTTGTCTTGCATCGTCTCTGTACATATCTTGTATATCTATCTCTTGTAAGATAATGTGTTCCAAGAAAAACTATACCTATGGAAGAACAACAAGATAAGGATTGCTATCATTATATGAGTTAGATAATACACATGAAAGGATGAAATACATCAAACAAATCATGTGGAAGCTATTACAAGATAAGCCAAAATCAGAATCAATCATGAAGAGACTTAGAAGAAGCAAAGGAAGAAAGAAGTCAACAATCAAGAGGAAATTGGAGAAAGACTTGTGACATTTTGTAGAAGACAATAAGACGAAAGCATGGATTCTGTTAGACATAGAGAGCCAATTATATATTACAGAAGACGAGAAGGACGCAGACAGAAGCGTGGACTCTGTTAGACGGAGGGAGCCGATTATATGCACTCATACATGAAGCAAGGATTAGGAGGGAGCTAATCCTATGATCCATTGAAGATGATGAAGTATATATCCATGATAGCAACCATGAAAGACAATACGTGTTCATTTCAACCTTAGAAGAAGTCTTCTTCAAAGAGAAGCCTTTAAGTATTCTTGGTTGTCCATCCACATCCATGATTCTATAATGAAAGGGAGAAGTGGAATCTTTAGGGCATGGAATCTATAAGTAACTACATGGACCCAAGAGCTATAGAAAAACATCAGGAAGAACATGAAGATTCCAAGAAAGAAAGAGAAGCCAGAACAACCAATCACTGTATTAAGAATCACAAGATTACAAGCCTGATATGAATTCACTAAAAGAAATCATGCAGAGGAACTGAAAGTTATGATGAAGAACAATGTATATATGCAAGCATTGCAAGATCCAGAACTAGAGGTTCTCCCAGATGGAGGGAGAAGACTATGAAAATTACTTGTTCCAGTAAACCAGACGTACCTCTACATGAGTCTTCATATCATCTGCAATATCCATGGGTTGGAGCTCTACATCAGATGAATGCAAAGACTGTTCTCCAGAGAAATTGAACAAAGAGCGTATGAAGAGCAACCTCAAGACTTTGAAGCATACCAGAAAGAGACCCTTGTATGTAGATGAAAGAAGATAACTTGGTGGAGAACCTCTAGTGCACAACAAAAGCGTGGTGAAGATTTTCTATAACAGAGATATTGTATCAAGATGATTACTCAGAAGATCAGATCTCATGATGACAGAAGAAGTGCCACATGGAGATGTTCCAGTTTTCCAACAATGATATACTTTATTGATCAGAGCTACATGAAGTCTTCAGAGAAAACCAATGTTCTAGACCGAAGTACATTTGAAATCAAGCATTACATTATCCGTGATGAAGTCCAGAAAGGAGAAAGTGGTTTTCCAATACATATCTCCACAGATGAGCAGATAAGCAGACATTTTTGGTAAAGCTTCTGTCCAAGATGAAAGAGTTTGCGTACTCAAGCTGGAGCTCGTGGAGACAACTTCCTTATTGAAAAAGGAAGAGATGACTCCTAGGTTGGGAGGGAGCACTGATGTATTATTGATTGATGGACAATCATTTTTCAGTTTGAAAAATGGTCTAGGATGAGCAGATTCTTTCCAGTTCGGAAAGTGGATTGAGATTTCTGACGAACAGACATTTTCCAGTTCGGAAAATGGTCTAGATTGCTGATGTACCATAGACAACGACTTCCCATTGTGGTTAACATGGGAAGTGGTCTAGGGCAGTCTCTCTTCTTGAGGGTTACTCAAGAAGATTGGCCTGCCTCGCCGGACAACGATTTCCCATTGTGGTTAACATGGGGAATGGTCTGTTTTGGAGGTTGGTGCAGGACAGTCATTTCCTTTGGAAATGGTCCTGACAATCATTCCTTAGGGTGTATTCATTCTCTCCAGGTTTCACTTTGTTTAGTGCCGGAGGAATGGCCCAGTGTGGGGAATGGTCCAGGTTCAACAATCAGGGACAAACATTCCTTAGGGTAGACTCATTCTCTCCAGGTTACACTTTGTTTAGTGTCGGAGGAATGGCCCAGGGTGGGGAATGGTCCATGCTCAGAAATCAGGACAATTATTCTTCCTTGCTTGAGAAGAATAGTCCAGATAGCTTATCATTGATGTCTTACCTTTTTGAGGGCATATGCTCTTCCAAGATCTCACAGATGTGAGTGGAAGAATGGCCCAAATGGTTCATTTTATATCATAACATTGTTTATGTGCAGGTTGATATCAGATGTTTTTTATGAAGACTGTATGTTTCTAGATAGTAGATGTATACTACTGTGGTGGATGTGTTCCACTGTTTGATCAAGTATCTGTGTGGTACTTGGTGTGGTAGTGTACCACTAGACTGTAGTTGTGTACTACTATGGATAGACACAGTTGTGTTCTATTGAATGATACTGTTCTGATTTCCTTGAAGACTATTAGCAATGCTGAAAATAATTATCATCTAGATGAATGATGAACAGAGATTTCCCAGACAGAAAATGGTTTAGAACATTTACTCTTCTAGATTAGAAGAACGACTCTTGTGTCACTCTGTGGAGTGAACATCATGTCTGATTACTCAGATAGAGTATGGTTTCGAGAGATGATGCAACTGATGACACTGATGATGATGATGGTGCTCATGATATAGTCATAAGATAGTCTATACAACTATGTTGATGCTACCAGGTGAATGGTATGTTTGTGCTCAAGACCATTACCTGTAATACGTCCCTAGCTAGGAGGGAGTGTTGATATTATGGTAGTTGCGGGAGGTATTTACCTCCACGTGTAAACCTGACGAGAATAGAATATTCTGGGAAGCAAGAAGAAACCCTAATGAGTTGGCTAATAACCTTAGAAGACATGTTGGCTCAAGAAGATAACTTGTATTAGGTTATTAGCCTCCAAGAGAAGAAGTCGGCCATAAGAAATAATATATATTGAACAGACAGATACCCAGAATGAGAAGTCGGCCCAGGCAGTTAGCCATAATCAGTATAAATATAGGAGGCCAGTCTTCATTTTGGCAGGCAGTCTCAGAATTGCAGAGCAACACTTGTGCACACTGCAGTGCCCAGTTTTGTGTGCAGGTTTGGAGGAGAGTTGCCATTGCAGCTGCTGCAGCTAGCAGATCATGTTTGGCTTGGACTATCTCTTGGTTAGGGTTTGGACTATTTGATCAACTCTTGTTGGTGCGCTATCCTTGGGGAAAGGTGCACTACCCTTTGTTCCGTAGTGATTCTCTGTCAAGGTTAAGGTGCTTGGAGGGTGGCTTCAACCTATGGTTGGGTGACAATAGCGATATTGTCAATGGTAAAACGAGCACATTCATTCATATTCTAACAAGGAGTGGGAGAGATTCAAGGAATTAACATACGAGAAATTGGAGTAAGGAGGCACATGGGAGAATAGGGAGCTAAATGGAGAAAAAAACAAGTGTGCATGAGTGGGAATGAATGGCGCACAATTGAAAAGGATAGGCACATGAGGAAATATGGAACTATGCTAGAAAATAGGGATTTTAGAGGGGACACGTGCTAGAAAATAGGAACTTACGTTAAAGAATAGGGATACATGAGGAAAAATAGGGAATTAGCGCTAAGGAATAGGGATACATGAGGACAAATAGGGAATTAAGTAGATGTGAACACACACTCATCCTAAAAAATAATTAAGTGAAGACGTGTGGGGGAGAGAAGGAGAAGGAAGTGGGAGAGAGGGGAGGTAGATCTTCAGTGAACTCAATCGTGTAAACCTTTGTAACTTTTGATGTGTGCCAAATCACTCTCCACGGATGCATGTGTTTTAATACTCAATCATGCCAACTTGTCTCAAATAGAAGGATGCACCACATGTCCTCAAGCAACATGCCTAATATCCTCATGCCACATGTCACTCTCTGAAGTTGCCAAATGTCGAAATCTGGACCTTCCACATGTCACCCTGCACGATGACCACATATGCTAATAACAACCATGCTAAAAATAGACATGCTAAAAACAATAGCCCGGTAGAAAATTGTGAAAATACCAAATATGTTCGGGACCACTAAGAGACCACTGCCAAATATAGTATGTCTAAAAATAGACATTGCTAAAAATAGAAACTCGTCGCATACCAATAAAAATGGGTTAATCCAATTCAATTTTATACAAGGAACCCAGATATGTGCTTGGAATCGTCATTTGAACCCTCGATCTCCAATTGTTATAAATAATAATTTGCTCGCATGTCATCCAGAAAAGTCTCACTGGAATCGTGAGCTCGTAAGGACTCTGAATGCGTGACCAGAACGACCATGCGAACTTTCGATATGTCTCCTAAAAAGTAGGAAATATGCCAAAAATAAACATTTCTCTCTCCATCCATGAAGACCTATGCAAACTTTGTCTCTAAAGCAAGGAACATCACTAACCAACCCTGTACTTGTTCTCATATGAGAACCAACCCTGGCTCACGCTAAGCTATCTCTGGGAAAAATACTTGAATGCCAACGAAATATAACATGTTGGCTCTTAATCCTCATGATTTTGTCATGGGAAAATACAGGGGTTAACATTGTCTCGACAAATTTATCACCGAGGGTTCTTAATATAACTTTTCAAAAATGATCAGGAAACTTAAAAAAATACAAAAATAATCATTTTTTTTTCAAAATTTTAAACATATTAAGCAACAACAACATCAAACAAATACATTGCTACATAAATATGAAAATAAAACTGATATATAAGATGTATAAGATGTCAAATGGTACATCACACATTGATACTGAAATATGATATCTCTCCTAAGTAATAAGTCTTGACAGAATAACACAATCACATCAAAACAAAAATAAATATCTCATGAGATGGTCATCATGAGGCATCTAGTTACTACAAGGATAATCTTAATGCACTAAGGTATCAACGATTCCCTCTTCCCCTTTTATAGACAAAGGTCACCATTGGTGCTCTTCCTCTAGAAGAAGTAGGTGGACATGTTGAGGTTGAGCCTAAGGTGGAAGGTGCATCTTCTGGGGCTAAGGTGGAAGTTGAATTTTGTTGTCTTTCGACTCTTCCCCTAGTTTCCTGTCTTTGTGGAGATGGTAGTTGCGGTGCACTCTCAATTCCCTCCAAATTTTTCTCTCTTGGAAGTGGGACATCCTCTGATTCCTCCTCCTCCAATACATCAACATCATGCTCCAACTACTCAAGTGCCTCCTCCATGATAGGCCTCTTGGTTTCCACCCTCTACGAACTCGTGGTGTCAATCACATCCAATGAAATGACATTTGTGTTAGGTACTCTGTCAATCTATTTCACCCACAACTTGAGATTGCAGTAGACATAGACCATGTCATTAAGGCGGTGGACATCTAACTTGTACAAGGCCCATTTGGTAATTAGAGGATGATGGCCCATTGGCATAAATTAAAATTAATGAAATTATAATAAAATAAAATTTTAATTTGAATATTTCTAACCTATTGTGCTTCTTGGAGTGTATTTTTTTCAAACACATTCTAGTTGTGCTCACACCCTGAAGAGTTGCAAGTCTGACTAAGCACCCGAATGACATGTTTTTATAACTTTGGGACTCTTTTTCCATAGTTTTCCCACCAAACATCTATAACAAATAAATGGAAAGGGAAGATGACGGATTATATTTCCATTGAGTAACAAATAGATAGAAAGGAAAGACATTTAAATTTTAAAGTTTGGAGCAATTTTTACTTGAATATTACTTGGCATCCTAGTGATCCTGTCTTGGATAGCCATATCATAACCAAATGTCCCAACAACCAGCGTATATATCTCTATTTTTTTGGAAATCTCCAAGTGTTCAACATGATTCAACACTGTCCTCTAAACATAATGGAAAAATCCATCTATAACCTCATCATCAAATCTAAAACCATAGGCACTAGCACTTCTCACACTCACTTAATTATGTAATTAATGAATTGAGTTATTTAAGGAAAATGCTTAGCATGCAACATGTAATCTAAATATTAAGTGAGTGTGAGAAGTAATCTCAACCATAGATCACGTTGGAGATTAGAAATAGATTGTAACTCATGATTATAAAAGCAAGGCTAGGAGAAGGAGGAAGACACTTTGTGTTGAGAGTCGACACAGTGGATACTTTGAGAGGAAGTCACTTTGGTGAGAGACCAAGGTCGAGAATAAAAAAGAAGGATTTTTGCTAGTGTGAGGAGTGTAGAAGCATAGAATTTTTTTTTCTTACATGAGAGTGAGAAGATCTCATAGGTTGGGTGAAGAGATTTCATCCAAGTGTTGATGCAGAGAGGGTTGGATCACAAAGCATTGTGATTCAATATTTTGAATAGGTGGAGAAGGACTTTCATCTAGAGATCATATAGGTAAAGGAGGAGAGATAGCTGTAACGTACCCAACCACCATAGTTGGTCACGCCATGCAATTTTTTTTGTCTTTATCAACTATGATACCATTTTATTAACGTACCTAGCCTCCAACTAGGCAACAATACACGCGAAATACACATCACACAAAACCTCTTTTAATTAAAGCCATTCTTTTGATGTTATTTGTTTTCCCATAGCCTACAACTACAATTTATAATAGATTTAGCTACAACAATAACCATAAAACATATGCATCTGAAACATGCTAATAATCAACAATAGATACAACTAAAATGTTCATTACAACAACATATAAGTCATACGCATTCATGTGGAGTTCATGCACAACAATAACACATGCAAATAACTCAATACAAGATTAAACACTTATCTTAAACAAGAATTGTGCAACCAACTGCTTGGGACAGATGTTCCACCCATTCGTATACTGACCGTTCCAAATCTCAACAACCAGTCACCCCCGAGCTGAGGCTAGCAATCCACAAAAGAGGGTGGTCTCTCACAATCCACTCACAATTCATAAATCTCACATTCTACGAAATGAGTTTTTTTTTTTTCCGGGGACATTTACCCGAAATCCGGTGAGAAATTGTTAGATTTGTAGATTTGAATGATTATTTCTATATAATCCGAGTGCCATAGGGGGTTTTTAGCATGCTGAATCCATTTCTGCATTCAGAAATGGATTTTGAACAACAAAACATAGTGATTCATGTAAATTTTTATTGCCGGATTTCGACAAACAAATCCATTTCGTAGAGCAGCTAGACAACGCCTTTTCCTATAACTATCCCGAATTTTCCACCATCTCTCTTTCACTTGACCTGCCCAACCCAAGGAATGCACCATTCATTTATCAAGGTTAGCCCAAGGGATGTATCGTTCGTTTATCAAGGCTAACCCAAGGAATGAACCATTCGTTTATCAAGGTCTCTCTGGCACATGCAACTGAGAATCTCTCAGCTGGGAATTCAAGGGAACACTACTGCTAGGAAAACTATCAACAAACCACATCAACACTTGTTGTTTCAGTGCAACAAATGCAGGATTTCACTCTTTCGTCCTGAAAACCGAGCTCTTTAGTTCTCCAGCTCCAATTCGCTCCAGTTATGCTATAGACTTCGCTTTCCTCTCGCTGCACTAGCTCCAAGCTCTCCCTTCGCTTTCCACGTACGAACTTGCCTAACTTCCCAAGTTGTTCCCCTTGCTGTTACCTCTCTCCCGTGGAATGTACTTTTCCCCCATGTGCCCAATAACTTCGAGATGTGACCGCTCACACCCACCCTTGTACATGTATTCAATGATTGGCTTTGGAACACTCAATCAGAAATATGTGACCACTCACACCCACCCTCTTACATGTATTCAATGATTGGCTTTGGGAACACTCAATCAGACATCGAAAGGTTCATATACAATAACAAATTTAGGAAAACGGGTTAAATCTATAAACATGGGTAATTCCCCCCTTGGACCCCTCTTGGACATTATCCTAGACACTTCCCTCTCTTGTGGATTGATTCATCCCCCATCTCTTGTCCATGTTCCCTTAGTTGCTGGCATCACATTTTTATTAATAAAACAAAGAAATACAATTCACATATTACATCGCTTGGCGGTAGCCCCATATTATATCTACATAAGCATTAATTAAACTAGGGATTATAATGGGGATGTTGCATTCCCCCTCCCCTACAATTGTGCATTGTTCTCGGTGCACCCTATGTTGATATACATATATGAAAATTAACATCACAATACTCATAAATAAAATTTCTGCAATTTAACTGCTCCAACAAGAGCTCCAACCAAACTCTCATGTTCCTCTCAACTCGTCGACCCAAGGAATGCACCATTTGTTTATCAGGGATACCCAAGGAATGTTCCATTCGTTTATCAAGGTCCTCAGCGTAGTTGCCCAGGATTATGAGATGTGGTTCCAGAACTCTAGTTGCTCAAAACAGAGTCTTGCATTCTGTCTTCTTCAAAACTGTCAAAATTTGCGAGTATTCCGCCCCTATGTTTCTTCGTGCTCCCAGGTAGCATCTTCAGGACCGTAGCAGGTCCATTGAATGTTTACCAACCCTATGGATTTATTCCCGAGCACTTTGACTTTTCAGTCCATGATGCGTACTAGTTCCATCCAGAAATCTGCTTTGTGCTCCACATGAATCACATTCCAATCAATGACATGATTAACATCAGGTACACACATTTTAAGAAATGATACACAAAATACATTGTGAATACACATTGATGCAGGTAAGGCAAGTATGTATGCAACTGGACCTATCTATTCTAATATTTCAAATGGACCACAATATGGTGCTGCCAACTTTGGGCAACTTCCTAATCTTAGCGAACTTCTCTTTTCCTTCACTTTCAAAAACACATGTTCTCTCACTTTGAAATCTATGAAAAAATTGTTCATGTCTGCATAACTTTTCTGCCTATCTTGGGCAGCCTTCAAATTCTTCTTAAGCCTTCCATTTCTTTTATCAATTATGGCCCAACAACTGCTCTGTTTGCTGGATTATCCCAACTCACTTGGGTGTTACATTTCCTGCCATACAATGCCTCAAATTGACTCATTTTCAAGGAAAATTCCTGATACCCATTGTTGTAGGAAAATTCAATTAAATGGATATAATCTTCCCACTTTGATGGATGATCAATCACATATATTCTAAACATGTCTTTAATTACTCTGTTAGTCCTTTCTGTTTTCCCATCAGACTCTGGATGCTATGTTGTACTAAGATTTAAATTTGTCCCAAAGCCTTTGAACAAACCCTTCAAAAAATTGGAAGTAAATTTTGGATCTCTGTCTGAAACTATTGCCTTAAGAAATCCATGTATCCTAGCAACTTCTCTCATATAAATATACACAATATTTGTTTCCTTGTGTGTAGTCTTTACTGGAATGAAATGCACCGCTTTAGTCAATTTATCCACCACCACCATGATGAAATCATGTTGTTTCACCGTTCTAGGCAACTTAGTAATAAAATCAACCGAAACAACTTTCCACTTCCATTTCTGAATGGGTAATGGCTGTAGCAAACATGCTGGGTGTCTATGTTTTGTCTTTACTTTTTGGCATTCTAACACCTGGCGATGTAATTAGCCACTTCTTTCTTCATTCCTGGCCAAAAATATTGGTTTCTTACTGTTGCAATCATCTTTTGATATCCTGGGTGCCCGACATATGGCACATTTTGCATCTCCTTCAACACTGTGTTTTTCAGTTCACTAGAATTCGACACATACACTTTACCTTTGTACATGAGAATTCCATCTTCTTTCAGCTCATAAAAATTAAATTTCTCCTAAAAATTTCCTTGTTGTAATTTCTCTTTTATTTTTAAATAATTTGGATCTGAATTTGCTGCTGCAATAAATTTGTCTTTCAGATCTGTCTCGTACATGCTAATGGCTGCAATATGCACTTCATGAGCTCTCTTGCTGAGTGCATCGACCACTTGATTTTCCTTGTCGTTTATGTGCTTAATTTCGAATTCATATTCACTCAGAAATTCTAGCCATCTAGTTTTCCTAACATTTAATGTTGGTTGTCCAAACAAATGTTTTAGACCACAATGGTCTGTTCTTAGCTCGAATTTCTTACCCACAAGGTAATGCCTCCACATTTTCAATGCATGTACAATCGCTGCTAACTCCAAGTCATGGGTAGCAGAATTCCTCTCATGCTCTTTTAATTTTTGGGACTCATAGCATACCACATGATCCTTTTGACTAAAGACTCCACCAAGCCCTTCCCTGCATGCATCGACACACACAACAAAATCTTTGTTTGGATCTGCAATCTTCAAGATTGGAACACTTGTCAATAATCCCTTCAACTGTTGAAAACTCTTTTCACACTTGGAAGTCCATTCGAACTTCACACCCTTCTTTTGCAAAGAAGTGATTGGACTTGCAATGTTTGAAAATCCTTTTATGAATCTTCGGTAATAATCGACAAGATCCATGAATGATCTGACCTCTGTCACATTCTTTGGCGCTGACCATCCTCTAATGAACTCTATCTTCCCAGGATCCACTTCTATTCTTACTGCTGATATTATATGCCCCAAGTAGTGAATCTTCCTTTGATAAAAGATGCACTTACTTAGCTTAGCATATAATTTGTGCTCTCTTAAAAATTGTAACACCATCCTTAAATGTTGCTCATGTTCCTCTTCTGATTTGAAATAGACGAGTATATCATATAAGAACACAATCACAATCATAAACTTTTCCAAGTACTCCCTGAACACTCCATTCATCAAACACATAAAAACTGCTGGGGAATTTGATAGTCCAAATGGCACTACCATGAATTTATAATTCTCGTATCTTGCTCTGAATGTTGTCTTGCTGATGTCTTCGTCCCTTATCCTTACTTGACGATATCCCGATTTCAAGTCAATCTTTGAAAATATTCTTGCACTTTTCAACTAATCAAACAAATAATCAATTATGGGTAAATGATACTTATTCTTTATGGTAACCTTATTAAGTTGTCTCAAATCAATACACAACCTTAAGGTTCCATACTTCTTCTTCACAAACAGAATCGGGGATCCCCAAGGTGACACACTTGGGCGTACATACCCCTTTTTTAACAACTCTTCAAGCTGCATATGCAACTCCTTCAATTATGGTGTACCCATTCTGTAGGGTGCCTTAGACACTGGGGCAACTCCTGGCACCAAATCGATAGAGAAATCAATGTTTCTCTTTGGTGGAAATCCCAAGACTTCTCTAAAAACATCTTGAAAATCCCTCAAGACCGGATGGTCTTCAATTCTTGCCACTTTATCTTTGGATGCCTTTTCCATATGGGCTGCAAACACCCGACATCCCTTCCTGAAGCTCTTCTTCAACTGCATAGCTGAAATCTCTCTAACAAATACAACTCTTGGAATGTCTTGAATCTTGCCTTGCTTCCCTTCCTCATCAATACATGTGATTGTCTTGTTGTAACAGTCTAGGACAACATGATGCTTTTCCAATCAATCCATGCAAATTAGACAATCATATGAACCCAATGGTATGATGTTTACATCTACCTTCATGTTGAGCCCATTCATGTCTATTTGACAATCTTTAACCAACTCATTGATCTTTCTCTTAGCCCCCATGGCTAACTGAACTAACCAAGATTTCTTATGCTTACTTCTTTGCAAGTGAAATCTTTCAACAATGTTAGCGTTTATGTAACTATGGCTAGATTTAGGATCAATTGAAATTGCTATGGGATGGTTATCAATCTTACCTTCCACTTCAATAATGGAGGATTAATATTCTCTCTGCTTGTTGTCCAAGGCTGCATAAATCCTCGACATACTTCCTCCCATGTCTTCCACTGTTTTAGCCTCTTGAATGTTGTGGACAGTCCTCATTCTTTCTCCTTTATGAGGGAAATCCCTATATAGGTGATTTCCCCCACATCCCCAACACTGAATAGGTTGTTGCCTTGGTCTTTTCCCAAATGAATTTGCATTCTTTTGATCATCTTGGGCTGCCTGGCCTTGTCGACTTTCTTGGGAGTTATTTTTAAAAAAGGGTGGCTTAAAACCTTTCTTCCTTTGATCCCTTTTCTCTTTCATCTTGTCATTCCAAGGCTTTTGGAACACTGGCCTTCCTTTGCTCTGCTCATAAAGGTGCCTTTCTCTCCTTATGGTTTCCTCCAAGGTCTTGGGGTTGTCATATTGAATCTTATCACTATAGAAGGAGGGTAACCCACTTAGAAACTGTTAAGCCCTAATATTGGCTCATTACCACTTAATTGGGGCATATTAGATTAGTAATGTTATTTTATTTATGTCGGCTCTAGGCCATTAGTTGTAATTTAGATTAGTAATGTTATTTTATTTATGTCGGCTTTAGGCCATTA
>ML798642.1:310203-332872 GCA_009831015.1 Picea engelmannii | reverse complement strand
CAAGATACCAGATATATAAAATATGCAGAACATAAATAAAATGCTAGAAATGGCAGAATAACAGTAAAATATCCAACATAATCTTCACAATACACATAAATGATATAACAATAGCAATAGAAATAACACTTTGATTCAGAAAGTAATGTTCACAGGCCTCTTCGAGGGGGAAACCTCCAATCGAGCAACACTCTGTTACAATAATCTCCAAGCTAGGGTTCTCATACCCTCGACCCTTATTTATACTAAATATGTCTATTAAGAGAAGCATCTAGAGGAAGATCCTTCTAGAAGCGGAAGCTTCTATTAGGTATTCTTATATCCGCCTTATTCTATTTTATTGAAAGGCCTTATTAATATTGACCTTTATTACATCTGAATACATTGATCTACCTATGTGCGGGTTAGGACCTTAACACACATGTACACCAAGCTCTCTCCTCTTTCTCTGCAAAGGTTCAAGGTCTGAAACATCCCATAAAATAAGTTATAGCGAAAGTGTCAAGCTGACCTGCTTGAAATTGATTTCAGGAACATTTAGGAACCCTAACTTCCACAGGGCATATCTTCGAAAGTGTAGCAAACCAACATGTGAAATTTGTACCACATGTACACCCATATCTCTCCTCTGTCTCTGCACATTTTCAACGTTTGAAACATTCCAGAAAATGAGTTATAGCGAAAGTGCCAAGCTGACCTGTTTGAAACTGATTTGAGGAGAATTCATGAACCCTAAATTCCATAGGGAATATCTCCGAAAATATAGCGAACCAACATCTGAAATTTGTACCACATGTACACCAAGATCTCTACTCCGTGTCTGTAAAGTTTCAAAGTTTGAAACATCCCAGAAAATAAGCTATAGTGAAAGTGCCAAGTTAACCTGTTTGAAACGGATTTTAGGAGCATTCAAGAACCCTAACTTCAATAGAATATATCTCTAAAATTATAGCGAACCAACATCTGAAAGTTGTATCGCATGTACACAAAGATCTCTCCTCTGTCTCTTCCAAATTTCAAGGTCTGAAACGTCCTAGAAAAAAAGTTATCACGAAAATGCCAAGATGACCTAAAACTGATTTCACAATTCAATCTTTGCTAAACCATTTTTCACACACACTTTCTCTCAATACTTTCTCTTTTTATACTTTCTCTCAATAATTTCTCTTCCAAATTTCAAGGTTTGAAATGTCCTAGAAATTTTTTTATCACGAAAATGCCAAGATGACCTAAAATAGATTTTGCAATTCAATCTTTGCTAATCCATTTTTCACACAGACTTTCTCTTTTTATATGTTTTCATAACCTTTCATGAAGGGACATGTCCCTTAATTAAATAATTAATTCCCAATACCATGGGAAAATTCCCCAAACCCATGGGTTTGAAGCCACCATTTCACTTTTAACTTTTTCACATGCACCCCTTTTTAATATGATTGTAGACCTATATATATAAATCAATCTTGGAAATGTTGTGTATTGTAATGCCAGAACATGACATTAATGACATCATTAATCCTTTGACATCAATGACAATAATTCCAATAAGGTGTACTAATGGCACACAACTGCTGCACTCTCATCCAAAATTTTTGATTGTGTCTCACAAGTTGGGCCATGGATTTCTCATTCGCTTTAGTGCTATAGACACAAGCATTCCACTCATCTAAAAGAAACATCCTCTACAACTCCGACATAGAAATTTGGAGAGACTAAAGAGAAATAGACCAACTCCATGTTCCTTGTGAACCGTCTCATGAGTGTAAGAACATATGTATGATTATATATATATTTTGTGACACTCCTAGCTGAATCAACAATTTCCTTGATCCAAGAAATTTTGCCCATGTCTTCTAATATCAAATCAATGTTGCAGGTGTCACAAGGAGTCCAATATAAGATTAGATACCTCTCCATAAGCAACCTGCTAGCAACAACATAATTAACAACATTGTCTGTAATGACATGGAAAACATATTGTGGACCTATCTCTTGGATGAATCCATCCAACCACTCACATAGTAATTGTGCATATTTAACATACACAAATGCATCAACATATTTGATAAACATTGCCCCCTTGGGACAATTAACCAAAAAATTGAGAATGGACCTGCCCTTCCAATCTGTGAAACCATTTGACACAATGATGCATTTGATGATCTCTCGTGATTCCATAAGATCAACCAATCTCTTTGTGCAATCAGACTTTTCCCCTTAAAGGAAAGGCCCTCTCAAGTCATTATAGGAAGGGCCCTTGTACCCCAGGCCAACAATAGCAACAAATTCAAACATTGAATGGTAGATTGGGTTGTTCTTACCAATGTTGAATGGAATGTCACTCCATATAAAACATTCGGTCATAATATTTTCAGCCTCCTCCTTATTGGTTTTAATTATTGACTTAATATAAGGTTGTTTTCCGGGGATTATCTTCCACACAAATAAAGGTGAGGATGTTGAGGGGTCGTGCATTATGGAAGGTGTTCTCAAGGATTGGGTTTCCCCCACCCCTAAGAATCTTGTGTTTTTATTTGCAATGTCAAGCTTTGTTTCTCCCCTTTGATCTCTCTTCCTAATTATACAAAAATTGATTGATTTGAAATATGGACAATTTCTAAGCTAGAGGTTGGGAAAATCTCCACTTCATGCCCTAGGATTTTGGCAATGTGTTATTTCAAGTGGTTGATTCTGCCAAACATTTCCATTCCACATAGCTTGCAGTTAAACCTCAATATATTATGACCCTCATATGGTTCACCATACTCCCACATTGGGTCTAATGGATTTGACATTTTGTAGGGCACTGATTAAATTTTAAAACCTATGGCATAGAACAAATGGGGAAATTCAGAATCCAGATCCACAAAGAACTTAAAGAATGTTGCAATTAAAATATCATAGTTGCATAAGTGTTAAATCTCCCATTAAAAAAGGGCAAAAAGAGGTATATCTAATGGACATTGCAAACCCTATACTAAATCTTGAAAAACAAAGAAAATAAAGGCATACATTTTCTACATACTTGGGAATATGGATATGGTAGATTAAAGTAAATCCCCACTCCACAATTGCTTGGTTGATGGCAATGAAAACAACAAATTTCCCCTTGTTTTATTGATGGAAAATGGTCACAATATCCTTAGAGCTCAATCCCCTCAGTCACTTTTGCAAAATGAGGGTTACAAAACCTAAAAATCTATTTTAAGGCGAGGCGAACAACTGTAGGTCGGTAATTTTGTTTGACTTATGATAATTTCCTAAATTGTCACGATAATTTCAATTTCTCATGATAATTTCAAAAACATAAATTATTTTGATAATTTATGGAAATATTATCGCCTCTCGGAGTTTTCCACGAATATTGTGATAACGATGATAAATAACCAATAAGTGTAACACTGCTTTGGATAGTACATGACTCCCAACAATTTTTTTGCTGTGTTTTGTTCAAACTCTTCAGTCTTTGAAGTTTGGTATTTTGAATTTCTATTCATTGAAGAGAGTTTATTTTGGCAGTCATTGTAGTGTCTCATACATGATGATGTTCCATGCAGGTGATTTTTTGAAGTTGTACTATGAAAGCTGAGCATATTGTTTCATCTGGTTCTGAAGATGCCTTTCTCATAAATATGCTTTGAAGCTCCTGAATGGTTATCATATCTTCTAGTTCTGGTAAAATCACTTTTCCTAAACTACGTCTGGAACCAATGATATGTTTCATATATTGGGTCCATATTAGATATCCATTGTCAAATCTGACCACGAAATTGAAGCTTTAATCTCTTCTTTCTCAAGTTGTCACATCTTTGTTGGGCATGGTGACTATGTGGCTTCATCTAGTTTGGTTCTATGTTTTCATTCCTTTCCTAAATGGTTTTTCCAATTTGATGGTGGAACTTTTCCTTTCTTCTAGAAGTTTAATACAATGCAATCCATGGGGTCCAAAACCTTTACCAAATATTTTTATTTGCAGAAACTCCATATTTTTATAGGGCATTTTTCAAAATGTTGGCTAAACATTTGATGCATTCTACTTATGGTGTATTGGTGCCAACAACGAAGGGAGGCAAGGAACACACCAGTGATTAAAAAGTCAAACATTAAGTTGTTTCATACTTCTATGCAACTAAAATATTTTCCAAAACATTATCGATTTTCACGATTGACAACTCACATAATTCATAGAGGGATATTGTGATCATTGATCCTTTATTGGATTTGCATGCTGCTTGTTGAATATGAAGACGATGTTTGAAATTATCTCCAACCATGTTTAATGGGACATCCTACACAACTGATCCCTTTCCTTGAAGGTTGCGATGATAATTGTTTTCAATCCACTACATGTCAGATGATTTGAAGGTGGTCATTCAAAATAGTCTAAAACCACAAGTAGGTCTTCTACATTCACATTAGATAAGTAAATTTTAATCATTTATTCATCCAAGACAATCGAGGAGGAAAATGTGATGACAATAAAGTTGTTTATGTTCAACATTCCATTATGTAGAGATGGAAGACACTAAGCTAGATTGGCCAGTTTGAAATTGGATTTGGTTTTAGTGTGTTGATACCATTTTCATGGACATCTATTTTGAAGGACATGGACTGATGCACTACAGTTTTAGAACTTTTACAAACCCTATACTAAATCCTGAAAAACAAAGAAAACAAAGGAATGATTTTTTTTGCATACTTGGGAATATGGATATGGTAGATCAATGTAAATCCCCACTTTGAAATCACTTGGCCGATGACAATGAAAACAAGAGATTTCCCCTTGTCTTCTTGATGGAAAATGGTCACAATATCCTTAGAGCTCAATCCCATCAGTCAGTTTTTCAAAATGTATTAGAGATATAATACTTACTATGTAATAAAGTCATTTTATGACTTTAGAATATGTGAATGTTCACTTTTTGTGTAAAGCAATCTATCCCACCTTCATAAGTGGAAATGATTTGCTTAATGAACAATGATATATAAGGAGGTAAACTCCTTCGTAATAAGTGCACCAATTACTCATTAATAATATCATATGTTGTTGTTGTTGTGAGTATCTTTCTTTGAGCTTAGTTACGTGACTCAATCCTATTTAGTGTTTCCTCATTTAGTGATCTAGCTCATTTTGTAATATGATATTAGAGCAGGAAGTCGTATCAAGAGTCTTGGGCCTTTGAAAGACAATGTTTCCACTCTTGTGACTTCAATAGTTTGAGAGCCAAGAAGTGCCACAATTCGAGGGTGTTTAGTAACGAGTTCACTTAGATCCAAGTTTTTTTTTCAGCCACAATTTAATGCAGGATCATTCTTAATTTTCTTAACAACGGAAACAAGGGTTTTATTGCAGTTCTATGACCGATCTCTCCCAGATTTGCAATATCTATAGCTCTGGTTTGCATAACCTTTCTTTGCATCCGTTGGTAATTATTTTTTAGGAGTGAAAAAGATCAGATCTAATCATTCATGGAGATTCCAACTGAAGCCACCATGTCAATCCACGTCAACAATCTAAAGATCTATTATCAGACAACTTGTAGAAGTGAAGGTAGTAGTTGATGAGGAGGATGTTGAGGCTATTCTTTTGAATAGTTTGCTTCCTAAATATTGTAGTGTTGTCTTTAACCCGAGTCAAATACCTTCACAAAGTCTAGATGAAATGACTGCAACATTGCTAGAAGAAGAAAAGAGAACCATTGAAGGTGATATTGAATCAGAACTTGCATTCTATGCAAGAAACGACGACCATAGATCAACAAAAGAAAAAGAGGAAATATAATGCCACTATTGCAAGAAGATGGGTCATACAACTTGGAATTGTAAACAACAAGCCAATGACGTTCTTAAGGGAAGGGTCAAAGATATATAACATATAACAAGTGTATCCATCATTGAAGATCCACCTGTTGTTGATAGTGGTGAAGAATGTACTATAGAAGATGGATTTTATGCATTTTAGGAAGCCTGCACTTTGAAGACAAGAAGGGATTAGTTAACAATTCAAAATGGATTGTTGCCCAGTTAGTTCAAAAATTGTGGATATAGGGAAATATCCCTCATTATTTGGAGAGACATGCATGTGGATTACATAGTACTAGTGAGGTTATGCAACATGCATGTGGATTGTTGTCTAGTGATTGACTTCGAGAGATTTTTGATTTGAGAGTTAGGGGAGGTGGAATCCAGGAACTTGGGAATTCAACTCAACTACACCGTTACGACGATTATGAGGCATCTTGATGGAGGTCAATCTAGTCCAGGAATTGTGTTAAAATAATCTTCTAAAGGATGTTACTGATGTTTAGTGTTCAATTTATGTGTTTTACATTTAGTATTGTATTTGATTTCAGTTTGTTTCAACATTGTATGCCTTATGTGGGGTATTAGAGATATAGGGATTATTATGTAATAGTCACTTTATGACTTTAGAATATGTTAATGTTCATTTTTTGTGTAAATAAATCTATCCCACAATCACAAGTGGAAATGATTTGCTTAATGAAAAATGATATATAAGGAGGTAAATGCCTTTGTAATATGTGCACCATGTTAATATTATGGTAGCTATGGGAGGTATTTACCTCCACGTGTAAACCTGACGAGAATAGAATATTCCGGGAAGCAAGAAGAAACCCTAATGAGTTGGCTAATAACCCTAGAAGACAAGTTGGCTCAAGATGATAATTGGTATTAGGTTATTAGCCTACAAGAGAAGAAGTCGGCTAGAAGAAATACTATATACTAAGTAAATAGACACCCAGAATGAGAAGTCGCCCCATGCAGTTAGCCAGAATTAGTATAAATACAGGAGGCCAATCTTCATTCTGGCATGCATTCTCATAATTGTAGAGCAGCACTTGTGTGCACTGCAGTTGCCCAGTTTGTGCGCAAGTTTGGAGGAGAGCTTCCGTTGCAGCTGCTGCAACTAGCAAATTTCAATTTTGGCTTGGACTATCTCTTGGTTATGGTTTAGACTATCTAATCAACTCTTGTTTTGTGCGCTATCCTTGCATAAAGGTGCACTACCCTTTGTTTGGATATCTATCCTAGGGTTTTCTTCCGTAATGATTCTCTGTCAAGGTTATGGTGCTCGGAGGGTGGCTTTGGCCTATGGTTGGGTGACAATAGTGATATTGTTGATGGTAAAATGAGCACATCCATTATATTCTAATAGGTTATGGGCCCACACCTCCTTCATTCAGTCTAACCGCTGGAAGGAAGAATAGCCATAAGGATATTAAGCTCATTGAAGAATTGTCGCTAGGGTTTCTAGCAGGAGTAGTCACCAAAGCACTGCAGCTAGGGTTACTAGCAGGTGTAGTTGTAGAAACCCTAATCCTCTCATTGAGGCACCTTAGGTGAAGGGATTGACCTACTTTTCGGATAGACTAGTGTGCCCTAGCCTAGCTCATCTCCTGGTACTCTCAGTAAGCAAAGTCGTCAGGTTTGATTTTTTGGTCAAATCCAGGGTTGACCAAGTCAAAGAAGCCATGACCTACTCCATGAAGTCAAAAAACAAGTTAGATGGAGATTCTAACTTCAGAGCGTGGAAGACAAGGATTGACCTCATCCTTGCCAAGAATAAAGTGATGGATATCATGAAACTAGAGTTTGAAGAAGGAAAAGAGAAAGAACCATAGAACGTTGCAGTTATGGAAAAGTTCAAAGACGATGACATCAATGCCATGAGTATCATAGTGGACTCTATAAAAGACCACTTGATACCCTACATCTCCCATCTTGACTCATCGAAGAAGATGTACGATGCCCTAACAAACCTCTTCTCAGTCAGAAACATTAGACAAGTAATGAGTCTGAAGAATGAGCTCCGTGACATGAAGATGAATGATTATGACAACATAACATCATACTTTGTGAGAATCTCCCAGTTAAGAGATCAACTACAAGCTATTGAAGAGATCATTTCAGAGAAGGAATTGGTAAACATAGTACTCAATGGTCTTCCCAAGACATGGGATGCATTTGCTGCAAGCATGAACACAAGGACGGAGTATTCTACATTTGAAGAACTTTGGACTTGCTGTGCTCAAGAAGAATCAAGGATCAGTGCAAAAGAGAAACCCCAAAAGAAGTACGATGATCAAGCCTTTACAACAAGATTCAAGAATTTCAGGAACAAAAGGAAGTTTGGTTCAAGGAAGAAGCCAAATCAAGAGAAAGACATGTCAGAAATACAATGCTTCAACTGTCGAAAGTATGGTCACTACAAGAATCATTGTCCCGAGCTAAAGAAAAGGAAGGGGACACACGAAGTATCAGTTTCTGAAAAAAAGGAACCTACAAAGAAGACCAAGCATGATAAAACAAACTTCTTCTTCTAAGACAAGGTAACAATACTCTTCATAGTTCTTGTACATACCATGTTTTCTGTACATATCTTGCATATCTACTTCTTAGAAGATAACATGTTCAAAGAGAGACTATACCTATGGAAGAAACAAAAAGGATTGCTATCATTATGACTACAAGTCAGACAATACAAATGAAAGGATGAAGTACATCAAACAATTCATGTGGATGTTATTACATAAGTAACAGTTGCAAGATAAGCCGAAATCATAATCAATATTGAAGTAAAAGACAGGAAGAAGTCAGAAATCAAGAAGAAATTGGAGAAAGACTTATGACACCTTGCAGAAGGCAATAAGGATGCAGACAGAAGCGTGGATTATGGAGGGAGATGATTATATACTTCCAAAAGAAAAAAACATGCACTCATACATGAAGCAAGGATTAGGAGGGAGATAATCCTATGATCCATTGAAGATGATGTAGTATATATCCATGGTAACAACCATGAAAAACAGTACGTGTTCAGTTAGACCTTAGAAGAAGTCTTCTTCGAAAAGAATCCTTAAAGTATCCCTGATTGTCCATCCACATCTGTGATCGTATGATGAAAGAAAGAAGTGGAATATTTAGGGCATGGAATCTATAAGAAACTCCATGGACCAAAGAGTCAAAGAAAAACATGAGGAAGAACATGAAGATTCCAAGAAAGAAAGAGAAGACATAACAACCAATCATTGTATCGAGAATCACAAGATTACCAGCTTGATATGAACTCACTAAAAGCAATCAAGTAGAGGAACTGAAAGTTGTGATGAAGAATAGTGTATATGAATGAAAGCATTGCAAGATCCAGAACTAGAGGTTCTCCCAGATGGAGGGAGAAGACTATGATGATTACCTGTTTTAGTAAACCAGACATACCTCTACATGAGTCATTATATCATCCACAATATCCATGGGTTGGAGTTCTACATCGGATGAATGCAAAGACCATTCTTCAGAGCAATTAAAAAAAGGGCGTATGAAGAGCAACCTCAAGGCTTTGAGGTATACCAGAAAGAGACCCTTGTATGTAGATAAAAGAAGACAACTTGGTGGAGAACCTCCAATGCACACCATAAGCGTGATGAAGAATTTCTATAACAAAGATATTGTATCAGAATGGTTACTCAGAAGCTCAGGATGATGGATCGCTAATCCATGACAAAATCCCATGATGGCCAAAGAAGTACCACTTGTATATGTTCCAGTTTGACCCTTGCCATGATGTTGTAAGCTAGCAGGAACCAAAGAGGAATCCAACAATGATATACTTTATTGATCAGAGCTATATGAAGCCTTCAGAGAAAAACCAGTGTTCCAGAAAACTGAAGTACATTTGAGATTAAGCATTACATTCTCCGTGATGAAGTCCAGAAAGGAAAAAGTGGTTCTCCTATATATATATCTCCACAGATGAGCAAATAAGCATACATTTTGGTAAATCTTCTGTCCAAGATGAAAGAGTTTGCGTACTCAAGCTAGAGCTCATGGAGACAACTTCCTTATTGAAAAAGGAAGAGATGAATCCCAGGTTGGGAGGGAGCACTAATGTGTTATTGATTTATGGACAGTCATTTTTCAACTTGAAAAATGGTCCAGGATGCATAGTTCCTTTCCAGTTCAGAAAGTGGTTTTAGATTTCTGATGAACATGCATTTTCCAGTTCTGAAAATGGTCGAGATCGAACGGTCTTTTTCGTAATGAAAATGGTTTGATGGATTGCTGATGTACCATAGACAACGATTTCCCATTGTGGTTAACATGGAGAATGGTCCGTTTTGGAGGTTGGTGCAGGACAGTAATTTCCTTAGGAAATGGTCCGGACAATCATTCCTTAGGGAGGATTCATTCTCTCCAGGTTGCACTTTGTTTAGTGCCGGAGGAATGGCCCAGGGTGGGGACTGGTCCAGGTTCAACAATCAGGGACAAGCATTCCTTAGGGCAGACTCATTCTCTCCAGGTTGCACTTTGTTTAGTGCCGGAGGAATGGCCCAGGGTGGGGAATGGTCCAGGCTTAGAAATTAGAACAATTATTCTTCCTTGCTTGAGAAGAATAGTCCATATATCTCATCATTGATGTTTTACCTTCTAAGGGCATATGCTTTTCCAGATCTCACAGATGTGAGTGGAAGAATGGCCCAGATGATACAGTTTATACCATAACAATATTTTCTGTGCAGGTTGATATCAAATGATTGTTATGGAGACTGCATGTCTCTAGAAAGTAGATGTATGCTACTGTGGTGGATTGTGTTCCACTGATTGTGACTATATGTTACTGGTCAAGTAACTGTGTGCTACTTGGTGTGGCAATGTACTACTAGATTGTAGTTAAATACTACTATGGATAGAGACAGTTGTGTTCTATTGAGTGATATTATTCCGATTGCCTTGAATATTATCAACAATGTTGGAAATGATTATCAGCTAGATGAATGATCAATGGAGAGGTATATTCTAGACGAAAAATGGTCCAGGACATTTATTCTTGTAGGACATATGTCTAGATTAGAAGAATGGTTCTTGTATCACTCTATGGAGTAAGTGACTTATCCAACATCATGTCTAATTACTCAGATGGAGTATGGTTTCAAGAGATGATGCAATTGATGACACTGATAGTGATGATGGTGCTCATAATCTAATCATGAGATAGTCTATACGACTATGTTGATGCTACCGGGTAAATGGTATGTCTGTGCTCAAGACCATTACCTTCAATACCTCCCTAGCTAGGAGTGAGTGTTAATATTATGGTAGCTATGGGAGGTGTTTACCTCCACGTGTAAACCTGATGAGAATAGAATATTCCAGGAAGCAAGAAGAAACCCTAATGAGTTGGCTAATAACCCTAGAAGACAAGGTGGCTCAAGAGGATAATTGGTATTAGGTTATTAGCCTACAAGAGAAGAAGTTGACCATAAGAAATACTATATACTAAGTAAATAGACACCCAGAATGAGAAGTCAGCCCAAACAGTTAGCCATAATTAGTATAAATACAGGAGGCCAATCTTCATTCTGGCAGGCATTCTCAGAATTGCAGAGCAACACTTGTGCGCACTGCAGTTGCCCAGTTTGTGCGCAGGTTTGGAGGAGAGATGATGTTGCAGCAGCTGCAACTAGCAGATTTCGGTTTTGGCTTGGACTATCTCTTGGTTATGGTTTGGAATATTTGATCAGCTCTTGTTTGGTGTGCTATCCTTGGAGAAAGGTGCACTACCCTTTGTTTGGATATTTGGCCTAGGGTTTTCTTCCGAAATGATTCTTTGTCAAGGTTAAGGTGCTCGGAGGGTGGCTTCGGCCTATGGTTGGGTGACAATAGTGATATTGTCGATGGTAAAACGAGCACATCCATTATATTCTAACACACCAATTATTCATTAATAATATCATATGGTGTTGTTGTGAGTATCTTTCTTTGAGCTTAGTTATGTGACTCAACCCTATTTAGTGTTTCCTCATTTAATGTTCTATCTCATTTTGTAATATGATATCAGAGCAAGAAGCTGTATCAATATTCTCGGGCCTTCGAAACAGAAGGTTTCCACTCTTGTGACTTCAATAGCCTGAGAGCCAAGAAGTGCCACAATTCGAGGGTGTTTAGTAGCGATTTCACTTAGATCTGAGTTTTTTTTAGCCACGATTTAATGCAGGATCCTTCCTAATTTTTTGAACAAAAGAAACAAGGGTTTTATTGCAATTCTATGACCGATCTCTCTTAGATTTTCAATATCTACAACTATGGTTTGCATAACCTTTCTCTGCATCCATTGGTTATTAATTTTTAGCAGTGAAAAATATCATATTTGATCAGTCATGGAGATGTTAGCTAAAGCCACCATGTCAAGTCATGTCAATAATCTAAAGATATATTATCAAACAACTTGCAAAAGTCAAGACAATAGTTGATGAGGAGTATGCCAAGGCTATTCTCTTGAATAATTTTCCTCCTAAATATTGTAGTGTTGTCTTTAACCTGAGTTAGCTACCTTCACAAAGTATGGACATAATGATTACAACATTTCTAGAAAAAGAAAAGAGAACCATTGAAGGTGATAGCCAATTGGAACTTACATTTTATGCAAAAACAACCACAATAGATCAACAAAAGACAAAGAGGAAATGGAATGCCACTATTACAAGAAGTTGGGTCATACAACTTGGAATTGTAGACAACAAGCCAATGGCGTTCTTAAGAGAAAGGTCAAGTATATACAACATATAACAAGTGTAGCCATGATTTAAGATCCACCGAATGTTGACAGTGGTGAAGAATCTACTGAAGAAAAGGTATTTTATGCATTTTAGGAAGCCTTCACTTTGAAGACACGAAGGGATAGATTAACAAATCAAAATCGATTGTTTCCCAGTTAGTTCAGAAGTTGTGGATCTAGGGAAATGTCCTTCATTATTTGGAGAGACATGCATGTGGATTACATTTTACTAGTGAGGTTATGCTACATGCATGTGGATTGTTGTCTAGTGATTGACTTTGGAAAATTTATGATTCGGGAGTTCGGGGACGTGGAATCCGAGAACTTTGGAATTCAACTCAACAACTACATTGTTATGACAATTATGAGGCAGATTGATGGAGCTCAACCTGGTCCAAGAACTGTGTTCAAAGAATCTTCTAAAGGATGTTATTGATGTTTAGTGTTCAATTTATGTGTTTTACATTCAATATATGTATTTGATTTCAATTTGTTTCAACATTGTACTCCTTATGTGGTAATTAGAGATATAAGGCTTACTATGTAATAAAGTCACTTTATGACTATAGAATATGTTAATGTTCACTTTTTGTGTAAAGTAATCTATCCCACATTAGTGGAAATGATTTGCTTAATGCACAATGATATATAAGGAGGCAAACTCCTTTGTAATAAATGCACCAATTATTCATTAATAATATCATATGATTCATATATCGGGTCAATATTAGATATCCACTGTCAAATATGACCACGGTATTGAACTTCCTTTTAGCTTCAATCTCTGTTTTCTGAAGTTGTCACATCTTTGTTGGGTTTGGTGCTTCTGTGGCTTCATCTAGTTTGGTTCTATGTTTCCATTCCTTTATTGAATGCTTTTGCCAATTTGATGGTGGAACTTGCCCTCTGTTCTAGAAGTTTAATACAATGCAATCTATAGGATCCAAAACCTTTACCATATATTTTCATTTGCAAAAAATCCATATTTTAATAGGGAATTTGTCAAAATGTTGGATAAACATTTGATACCTTCCACCTATGGCTTATTGGTGCTAGAAACGAAGGGAGGCAAGTAACATGCCAGTCATAAAAAAATCAACATTAAGTTGTTTCACACTTCTATGTGGCTAAAATCTTTGACAAAACATTACCATATTTCATGATGGACAATTTGTAGAATTCTTTGAGGGATGCTATGATCATTGGTCATTTATTGGCATTCCTTGTTGCTTGTTGAATATGAAGATGATGTTTGATATTATCTGCAACCATGTTTAATGGGGCATCCTACACAACTGATCCATTTCCTTGAAGGTTGCGATAATAAATTTTTTCAATCCACTACATGTCATATGATTTGCAGGTGGTCATTCAAAATAGGCTAAAATAACCGAGGAGGAAAATGTGACAACAATAAAGTTGGCTATGTTCAACATTCTATTATGTAGAGATAGAGGAGGCTAAGCTAGATTGGCTAGTTTGAAACTGGATTTGGTTTCAATGTGTTGATACCATTTTCATGGACATTTATTTTTAAGGACAAGGAATGACACACTACAATCTTAGAACTTATTCCTACCATGGCAATTTTGTAATTTTGAAGGAACATTTTGAATCCAATGTTTCAAAGTAAATACTTTCGCATAGATTGTCTCAGTTCATGACTTCATTGGAATTTGGAAAAGACCATTGAGAGTTTCATCATTCATAATGTGCTACTACTCATGTTCCATATTGCAAGTGAGATATTCATGAATGTGAGTCCTTTTAACAAATAATGACACATTCAGACATGCAGAGTGTAAAAAAACTAACTTAACCTCGAGAATGTAGTGATAAATGGGCCTACTAATTTTTGAAATGTAATATAAATATGGTTCTTATGAATTTGTTTCTCTCTAGTCTATACATCGTGTCCGATCTATTATAAACCTAAGGCTATAAACAATTTTTTTTTAAAATTACTTATGGTGCAACTTTAAAGAAAGCTATATTGTTTCACTTCATTATAACAATCCCTCTAATTATAGGACTATTATTATTATCCCCATCTTAGCCAAGCTATACATAAGTATTTTGGA
The DNA here is from genome assembly GCA_009831015.1 of Picea engelmannii. Taxonomy (NCBI): domain Eukaryota; kingdom Viridiplantae; phylum Streptophyta; class Pinopsida; order Pinales; family Pinaceae; genus Picea; species Picea engelmannii. Next base: position 318,217 of record ML798642.1, on the reverse strand, counting down.
AAATAAGATTAGCATATGGCTTGAAAGCCATAAAAAGATAGCTAAAGGACAAGTTAGCTTTAGAGGATATCACTCAACTATTGACCATCTTGTTACACTTAGGATCATTTCAAAGGAGTGTCACAATAATAAAACCAATCTCCTTTGTTGTTTTGTTGATTTTAGAAAATATTTTGACATAGTGCCCAAGACTAACATTTGGAGTAAGTTAGAAGAGATAAAAGTTCCTTCCAAGTTGAGAGTTGTTGCAATAAGGTTATATGAGAATGTCATTGCCAAGTTTAGGAACACCGAGGGGTGGCCATAATAAATTACTATAATATAGGAGTCAAACAAGCTTGTCCCCTACCCCTTACCCTCTTTGGCATAAGCATTGATAAGTTAGAATATTGTTTGGAAGATGTTGGTTGTACTAGCCTAACTCTCGCTAGTATAGTCATCATCCTTCTTCTTTATGCTGATGATATTGATCTTATGGCGAGGAATCCCAATGATCTTGATAAGCAACTAAGAATCCTCAAGGACTTCTGCACTAGTATGGGTATGATTATGAACACTGACAAGATGAAGATTATGATAATTAAATCCCAAAATATTTCCTATGATACTTTCGTATATGAGAACAATAGCTTGGAGGAAGTACCTTCATAGAAATATATTGTAATCGACATTCATCACAAGCTCAATTGGAGCTATGGCATTGAAAAAAGGATAAATGGAGGGTGAGAAGCTTATTATGGGCTTGAAAACAAGTGTAAGCTAGCAGACCTTCAACTATGGGATTAAAAAAAATCCTCTTTGATACTCTTGTCACTCCTGTTATCTTATACATATGTGAAGTTTGGGGATGCGACATCTCTAGAGAATCCTGCAGAAAGATAGAACAAATCCAAAATAATTTTATCACTTGTAATCTCAAAATTAAAGGAAATATACCCTATCCTATCCTCCTCATAGAAGCAATCATTTCCCCCATTGAGAGCATGGTCATGATCTGGTACTTAATGTATAAGACCAAGATAAAAAACATGGACGACAAGAGCGTTCCCAAAATTGCTTCAAACTCCAACCAAAACCACCATCGTCTCAAGAGAGGATGGCATAAAGATTCCAAGTCCGGGATAAATCATTAGGGGATACAGGGGAATGCTATTCTACAGAATACTAATAATATTAAAAATATTATTACATCTAAATTTAAGGAGAATCTGTGGTGAGATAAAGAATTAGAGGATAAAAATAAGTTAAGATACTACAAGGAGGTGGTCAACCCCAATCTAGAAGATCAAAAGTGTCTCTCATTTTTTACTAGTGCAAAGAAGAAAATCAACATTGCTAAAATTCCAACCAACTCCCACGAGTTGCTTACTGAAATTGGGCTTTGGATAATTTCCAAAACACCATGGGATGAAATATTTTGTCATCTTTGTGACACTAAGAGGGTTGAAGATGAAAATCAATTTCTCCTAGAGTGCCCTGCGTGTACTCAAATCATATTATAATTTCATAATATCTGTCATAGTATCGAATTTACTAACCTCCTAAGTCATCAAAACTACGGTAATCTTGGAACACTTCTCTTAATGCTTTTCGAGGACATAAATAAAATTCTAAAGAAATATGAATAATTTGTTACCTTTTCTTAAGGTTTGATAGACCAATTATAGTCTTAGTGGACATTAATCATCATCATCACCATGTAAAGTCTTCATGAAATGTTTAATAAACTTCAAAGCACATATGCATATTATATAAAACAATATAATTAAAATTAATCATTAATTTATTTATTTTGAAAAAGGAACCTTTTCTTTAATGGTTGTGTAATGTTGACTGTAAAAAATGAAATAATGAAGAAACATATGAATTCAAGGTTAAGCATGTATGATAGATATCCAAAGCAAAAAAATTCTCCTTTCGGTTAGGTTCTTTCTCCATGCTACTTTTTTATGGTCATAAAAAATAAAAACATGAAATTAGATGGATAAATGAAATAATGGAATTGTTTTCTAATATTTTAAAATATAAATTAATCTTTTTAAAACATTGTTATAATAACATTGTTATAAAAGGAGTGGCAGGAGATGGTGGGGTGTTGTTCAACCCCGAAGGATCAGAGGTAATCAACCATTCTTGGGGATTAGGGAAAACAACTAACAATCATGCAGAGGCTCTCGCAGCATGGAAATGTATGGAGCTAACAAAGGAAAGAGAGATAAAAAACATAGCCATAGTAAGAGATTCTTCTCTTATAATTCTAAGTATCTATTGACAAAGTCTCCCAAGAAACATTATTCTTAGTCGAACAATCCAAAGGATCCTTGATATAAAAGAAACCATGGAATCCTTCAAGGCCTTTCATGTTCTTAGAGATCAAAATACGAACGTTGATATTCAAGCAAACTTGGCTTGCAACTTAGAAGAGAGGCACATTCATATTGGGGAACACTCATGGTGGGACCCAATTCCATAGAACTAACGTTACCCTCCACGTATTAGGCGTCCTCCACCACGTTTCAAGAGAGAAAGGAGGACTCGAAAATGAATCATACACATTTATTGATGGATGAGCCTCAAGGAAGCAATCACCAGTCAGCGGCCCCAAAAATCCAACAAGAAAGGAGGGATCATAAAAACTTCCAGGTTTATCTGTGATTAGAAATGCAATGTAAATTTTGGTTTTTGGGCAGTAGTTTTGTTAGAATCTACAGTAGTCATGATGCTCAATTTGTAAACTGTCATACTTTAAGACAAATTTTTGCCTCTAGTATATCATGTAATAAGATGAATCAGGCCCTAGAGCCAAAAATATTGAATTTTTGTAAACTTTTGGTGGTTGGATGGTCAGGCCACAACCTCCCCTTTTATTTTTAATATAAACCAACAACCGTTTCTGTAAAAAAATTAAAAAATAACATTGTTATAAAAATAAAAAATACATAATAGTTTATTGAAGAAGTGTTGAGTTGATCTCTCATAGACATCTTATAGGCGTGTGCTCATCATAAAGTTTGTTCTGACTTTTTCCTCTCATGGAGACCTATCTATCACATAGTGACGATCACTTATACCTTTAGCACATGAACATCCTTTGCCAATTCTGGTCTTTTCCCTCTAAATATGTTTTGGATCATCACCTATTCTGAAACCCCTTCTTCTAAGGCGGGAATTCCATAGGAACCATAACTCATACCTTTTGGACTAGTGAAAATACTATGGGTTTGCATCATTTGAAGGAAGGAATGTTCATGCAATGAGCCTTTAGATTAGCATAACAATTGCAATAATTACATCTAAATGGTGCCTTAACATAGTATATGATTTGTGTTTAGGACTACACCCCAACTACAATCTCAACCTTGTCTGGAAGACATGAGCTCAAATCCATCTCGACCAATATTTAGGCCACTATTATCACCAAAGAAATATTTCATTCTTCATTGAAACTTGGAAAAACACCTATGCAATTGATAATTTCTGTTAACATTGTCTCATTCCACAGTTCCAGTGGAAGTGACCAAAATTTAACCTAGAGAGAGACAATAATGATCTTTTTTTTTTTTTTTTTTTTTTTTTTTTNATCTTTAATCAAATATGGGGGTGACCAATGTTTGAGGAACAAAAGTGAGGATCCCAAAAACTACATTCCTTCCTTTATATTTTGTCACTTCCTCCTTACTCCTAAATACAAAATCCATCCAACCCTTACAAAGAATATAGAAAAATTGTAAGTAACGAAAGAGACTTGACCAGACTTCCCAACCCATTCTCTTCGAGTTTTTTTCCACTGTTATCTTTCCCAAAAATATACAAACCAAAGATTTTCTTCCATTGGGATTATATAACTAAGCATGATATCCTCCCCTGCCACCAATTGCATTTTTTTCCCTTCACTTTATACACTTCTCCTTTCCCCCTAGCCTCATGATATTTGGAAGTTGAATGCCTACCTAATGATATATGGAAGTTGATAGCTAATGAATATCATGTTTTAGAATAGCGTTTTCTACCTATACTAAGGTTTCCTACTACAAATTTGTGTGTAATGTGATGTTGGTATGTTTGTTTATATTATGGATTTTGTTAGGATATTATTTATTTCATTATTATGCACTAGACAAAATTCTTGTGTTAAAAAATGATAGATTTAATGTGATGAATTGTTGCTCAAGGATATAGTACAATTGCAATTATATGCTTAAGAATTGATTTATAGTTGAGTTAAGTGTTTCCCTTATTATTTAAAAGCATGTCCAATATGTTGTCCACTATGTATCATAATAAAGGCACGACTAGATCAATCGATGCACTGACATAGGTTTACCCATTAACTCCTAATACTTCTTGGACAAGATGATCAGAACATATCTAAGACCTAAGGTGCCATCCTTCACTTTTTAGCTTCATGGTAATGCATTTAGTCTAAACTACTTACATATTTGGGTCTTCTTCTTTATGTGCACATGATGCAAATCCATTTTTGACAAAGGATTACTTACCTCAAGCCATTTTAACACACTATGAATCCTCCTAGATAATTCACAATTACTTGAAATTTTAACAAAAGAACAATATTGACCTTACCTCATTCATGTCACATGCTTTAAAGTCATGCACAACCCCTAATTCATTGGGTGCATACTTAGGTATCGAGATATACCTCTAAATGGGTGGGTACTCAAGTCCATGCACATAAGTAAACTCTCTCATCACCTTGATGGAATCATGTAAGTACTCCTTCTATCTAACAACATAAAAAATAAGGATAGCAAGAGGTGTTTTCTTAATCTTACATGTTGGGATTACCTCAAAATCTACACCAACCTTGTTGATAATAGTTGCTCATGCCAAAGATGGCTCCTTAAGTTCTTATGGTTCAGAATATACCATTTATGTTCCCATTTAGTGCATATTTCTTCCTTCCCACTTCTCTATTAACCCGAGACAATGTTTAATACCAAATACTGCATTATGACGATGCCCACATCGAGATCTTCAAGGGTGAAGATACTTCCATGAAACAAGACCAACCTCCTTGAAATTAAAAAAATTAGGAGTTAATTATCCCCCTATTCATCCTCCATGGTTGTCTGTTCTCCACATAATCCACTTTCCACCATATAGGTACTCTTCTTAACGTACTCAAAGTTTCACAATTAAACGTCCTTCAATAAAGTTTATTAATGTACTAACATTATCACTCACTTCAAAAAATAAAATAATTTTATTAATATCAAAATACAAGATTTTGATCCCTTTTTTTTAACAAGTTTTTAGGAATTGATTTGTGAGTTCTTTAGCTAAAATATTTTTATTAAAGAAGAAAAATCACAATTTATATTTCATTATACAACGAAATTCACATTTTTGAGATGCTCAAAGCACGATATAAATAAAAACAAGTATAGATATTGCACTTACAAGTGTATATGTGCATACTGCATTAATAAGTTTAAAATTACATTAATAATGTGCATTTCATTTCTTACCCTTTATAAAGGACTACTTGATCTTTCTCTTTTTCTCTTTTTTCTTTTTAACTTCTTGCCACCCCTTTGAATGTAAAACCCCATATTTTGACCTTGGACAATTATAACTTTGATTGTACTCATATTGATAATTCATTGCTTAGTAACTATTTGGACTTAGTTAGATTGATATAGACATTTGAGATGTGTATATCTAGACCTATGTATGTGTTGTATAATTCTATTTTATTGTTATATATTCATAATGGCGACAATTATGAGAATTGTTCAAACATGTAAATTTAAATGTGGAATTTTGGTACAAGGGTACCTGTTCAATTTATGTTGTGAATGCATAATAGATGCAAGACATGATAAAAATAAACATACATTTCTTAATTGAATGCCAATATAGATATGGATTCTTATATGAAATTGTGATGTATATGCATGGATCTGGGTTATTGGTTAACTAACCTACCGGTTGATGAACAATGTGATAACTAAATGAATGTAGTGTTGAGGTAACTTGAATGTCATAGACATCGAGAAGATAGTGTATGCTATAAGTTGCACTTATTATTTAATTTACAATTCGAAATATTGCTATGATATGTGGTAAGTGTGGTTTTGACAGGACGTATAGTTTTCCCAGAGTGGTTGTTTGATGGTGTGACTCTAATAACGATAGTTGCATATTATGGATTGATGTAGGGTGTCAACCCTAGTTCAATGAGGAGGGGTGGAGGTGTTTCCCACTGATTATTCTTTGAAACCTAGAGTCGCAGGAGGAATGTGTGAAGTCAAGCTCCCCTAGATGTGTGATGACGACTGTTAGTTTCTTGCTGGGGAATCTTGGTCAAGATGTATGACACTTACACTTACAGGTTCTATCTGGATTTAGGTCAATATAGTTGTTGCTCCAACTTAGTTTAGCAGAGGAAATAATAGGATGGAAGATGCACTATTACATATAGGCTAAAAAATCAACGAACTATTACGACAATTGTGATAAAATCAATTTTTTTGTCGAAAAAAATTAAAAAAAATGAAATTTTACTGTTTTTTTTTTTAAATTAGTCCCAATAACGTCAGATTTTCGACGTGTTTTAAGGTCGTTGGAAGTACGACGCCCAGTTCCGACACTTTAATATAGCCATTTGTAGGTCAACATAATGGTCATTGACTTCGAAATGGTCAACCTTAATTTAGGGTTATAGTCGTTGGAATTCCAACGATGACGAATCTATAAATTAGTTAATTCGAACCGAATTTCGACTAATTTGTTATAGTTGCGACATCTTTTATGTGTTATAGCTCTGCTAATCTTCATTTTTATGTGAAGGTTTTCTTGTTTATTAAGAGATCGAACTGATCTTTGATCTAAAGAGCTTAGTTTTGTGATCATTGTTCAAGGCGTGCAAGAGGATTTTAGACTTTGAAGGTTAGTTAAATATTTTTTATCTTTTGTCTCCTTTAATATTTTATAACCTTATACGTTTATGTAGATTTTATGTCATCTGTGAACATGCTATTTTTTCCATGCTTATATGTGACTTGATCTCTTGCCCTAGTTCTATTATGTCGTTTGATTATGTTACTTGGTTATGGTGAAGCTTTGAAGCTTATGTGGTAAAATATATTGTATGGTTTGGTCTATTGCATTTCAAGAATCGAATAGATCTAGCACACCATCACTGAACTTTATAACATAATCGTCTCAATATTTTGGTTGTGGTGAAGAATGTGGAGATATTATGGACAAGGTGACGAGAGATGTTATTGCCCTTGCGCTAAATGCAGGAGCACAAAAGTCAGAAGAATTTTAATAAAAACGACTGTAAGAAATTGCAGAACCCATGGGCACATTGAAGGTGCACTGAACAAATATCGTCCCTTGGTAAACTATATATTCATTATTATATCTTTATATTGATTGTATTTATAAAATTTTATATTGTTTAAATATTTCTTATGCAGTACACTAATTTTGCATGACTGTTTGTAATTATAAAGTCAGGCTAGCCCCCTAAGCGTCTGAACGTGCCAAGTACTAGCATAAATGATGTTGTACTACAAGGTGCCGAGGAATTTGGAGTGCTGTAAGGTAGCTTAAGGTAGCTAGAGAGGTAGTGGAGGGGCCCAGAGGGCCCATAGTGATGATAGTGGAGACCATTCAATGTAAGGTGGACTAGGTCCACTATATTATTAAATAAGGTTCACTATGGTAGTTAGATATAATAAATGGGTAATTAGATATAATAAATGTAAGAGGACTTCTTCTAAGGTTCTACTTCTAGAAGATTCCTCCTCTAGAATGTTCTTAGGTGATGGTAGAACTATATAAAGGGGTTCAAGCAATGTAATGAAATATGAAGAGAAGTATTATATTTGGAGCTGAAACTCAATAGGAGGATGCCCCCTCGAAGAGGCAAGTGAACAGGAGAGGATCCCTTCCATAATAGGATCCATTGTATGGTGTTGCCCTACCCCAAGGGTTTGATATAATAAAGTTGGGTTTTTCTATATTGTTCTTCTATATCTGT
>ML798642.1:243531-273929 GCA_009831015.1 Picea engelmannii | reverse complement strand
ATCTAAGAGAAATGTTGAAAAGGTTTCAAATGGAAGATTCTAAACCTGTGGGCACACCTATGGTTACTGGATGCAAATTAAGAAAGGATGATGACTCACCTGATGTTGATCAAAGTTCATATAGGTCAATGATAGGCAACCTGCTGTACATCACAACATCTCACCCATACATAATGCATGCTGTTAGAATGGTATGAAGATATTAGTCTGCATCTAAACAGAGTCATTTGCTAGCTGTCAAAAGGATATTCAAATATTTGAAAGAAACAATGAACTATGGCCTATGGTATCCTAAGAATCATAATTTTCAATTATCAGTCTACTCAGATGCTGATTGGGCTAACTGCATGGATGAAAGGAAAATCACGAGTGGAGGTGCATTCTTATTAGGAGATTCTCTAGTAGCATGGTTGAGTAAAAAGCAAGGTTCCATTTCTTTATCAACTACAGAGGTAGAGTACATTACTGCTGCTACATGTTGCACTCAGGTATTATGGATGATTCAGACACTTGCAGACTTGGAGGTAAAATATGTTGCACCGATCCCAATTCATTGTGATAACACTAGTGCCATCAGTGCGTCCAAGAATCCTGTATTCCACTCCAAGACCAAGCATATTCCCATAAAATACCATTTTCTGAGAGAGAAGGTCACCAATCAGATTGTTCAGGTCCATTACATTCCAACCACATAAAAAATTGCAGACATCTTTACTAAACCCCTAGCCAAGACACCATTTGAATATCTCCGACAAAAGCTAGGTGTCATCCTGTCTCACACCTAAGAGAGTCCATCCTGTTAAGGGGAGTTTGTATTGATTGAATATCTGATACCTCTGAAAAATACTACAACAGCTCAAGGGGAGCGTATTTTCTTTGACATTGATGTGAAAAGGGGAGAAAAGAACAGGTCCGAGTGCCTTTGTTGCTATCAATGCCAAAGGGGGAGATTATTGGCATGTTTTACAGGCAGCGTATGCTTGTCATTGATGGAAAGTACAACAACGATGATAGCTTGAGTACAGGTACAATGTGCCAGGCGGGCACCAAAAGTATTTTGGGGAGACGCAACAGAGCAAGCTCGTGAAGACCAGAAGAGATAGTGAAGAGGTGTACGTAGAGTGCAAGAGTGCGCTTGTTCATTTGATGGCAAACAGGCAGGCAAGGAAGATCAACAATGATGATGACATAGAAAGATCATAAATGTAAAATCCATTTCGAAGTTTTGGATATCGGGAGTTGGAGGAGTCAAGAGTCGAGACTCTTCATCACAGAAGTCCCGAAGTTGCGAAATGCAAAATGACGAAATCTCGAAACAGGCACATCAACAAAGACTCCAGTTTCGGATACCGAGAGTTGGAGGTGTATCAGAAGCTAAACTTTGTTTTGGATACTGGGAGTTGGAAGTGTCGAAACACTTCATCATAGAAACGCTGAAATGCCACAATGCGAAACGCCGAAATACCAGACCGTTGATCTGACTCCATTTCGAAGTTCCGGATACCGGGAGTTGGAAGTTTCGAAACACTTCATCACATAAATGCTGAAATGCCGCAATGCGAAACGCCGAAATATCAGACTGTTGATCTGACTCCATTTGGGAGTTCTGGATACCGGGAGTTGGAAGTGTCGAAACACTTCACCAAAGGAATGCCGAAATGCGAAAAAAACATTTTGGTGTAGGTTTCAGATACCAGGAGTTGGAGTGTCGAAACACTTCACCACAGGAATACCAAAATTCCAGAATGCCGAAATGTGCAAACACCTTTTGGTGCAGGTTTTGGATACCGGGAGTTAGAGTGTCGAGATACTTCTCCACAGGAATGCCGAAATGCGAAATCGCCAAAACACTTTATTGATAAACGCTTGGTCACAACTGTGGGCATGTGAAGGAAGGAGCTTGCAAGTTGCAAGGCTCCATTTCATGATCGGGAGTTGGAAGAGTCAGAGTGACTCGCAACAAATTCGCAAAACGTGAAATTGCGAAATGCAGTTTTGAATAAGGATGTGGTCACATCTAGTGGTCACATCTGCGGAAGATGGAGGAAGGAGCTAGTGCAACCAAGATCCATTTCAGAGATCGCGACTTGGAGAGTCGATATGCCTCACAACTGGAATTCGTGACATGCGAAATGCCGAAATGCGAAAACACCTTTTGGTGTAAGCTGTGGTCACCGCCTGAGGCCACATGTGAAAGGAAAGGTGAAAGGTGCCAAAGGCACAAAGCTCAATAGGTTCACAGTGTAACTGCTAGAAATGACTGATGGTTTCTGTCAGAGGACTCAAAGAGACTTCAGGATGATTGCCAGAGGAGATGAAGAGGCTCAAGGCATTTGCCAGTGGAATGAAGACTGTTCATAGAGGCGTTTGATAGAGGGAAGAGCGTTGAAGCCTGTAACTGCAACAGAGAGGATGAGCTCGACTATGATAGAGAAGACGAAGAGTCTCGACTGCTAGACAAGCTAAGAAATATCAGCATAACACCCAGTGATGATGAATGCATGGGTATAACTACCATAAAAACTGAGGAATTGCCATGATGATCAGGAAGAGGAATCGACATGAGGAGAACATGAAGAACATGTAGAGTGTGTTGATGCTCGAGGGAGTGAAACGATGGTAAGGTGGAGTGGCAGTGAACAACCCGACGACCAGAACCGTGGCACGTTGAAGAGCATGCAGAGGCACTATGCATGGAGGACGAAGAAGGTGCACAAACAATATAAATACACATAACATAGAAGAGATGGGGGAGGCTGTTGAGAGTGATTCAGGTGTGTAGAATGAGGCAGAGTGTAGCAACTCAAATGCACAAAAGAGGAATGGTGCATTGAATGGACATGGTGCACAGAGCATAAAAGGAAGAAGAATAGAAAGCGCAAGGATATGTGCATGAAGACAGTGAGGCAGACAGAGCAGGGCAGTGTAGCAGAATAGTGATGAGACTGGTAAGCCATTGATGAACATTAATCATTGTAATAAGTTTCAGTAGCAAAGATTTATATTTCAGGGTGGTCGGGACGTGCTAGGGAGGACTGTTTTCCTCAGAGGTTCAAGTTGGTGCTTGAACACATGGAGTTGTAGCTTCCATCTGGTTGCAGCCAGAGAAACCAGGGTGGTAGGGTAGTGCAAGGGAGAAATTTTGTTCTCTGCTATACAGGCTGGTGCCTATGTGACTAGAAGTTGGTGCTGGAACACTTAGGGAGTTGTTGTTTCCTTCTAGTGGGTGCTAGAGAAACCAGGGAGTTGGTGCTTCCTTCTAGTGGGTGCTAGAGAAACCAGGGAGTCGGTGCTTCCTTCTAGTGGGTGCTAGAGAAACAAGAGAGTTGGTGCTCTTAGGAAGTAGCAGCTTGCAAAACAGAGGTTGTAGCCTCATTATGAGTTGGTGCTCATAAGTATGATAATGTACATAATGTAAAGATTACTTATCATATAAAGAAGAAGAGGTTTTTACCCTTTATGGGTTTCCTCAGGAAATATCTATCTCTGTGTATCTCATATGTGTGAATGATGCTGAATGTTCTATTGCTTACTTCCCTGTATTATTATGATTATCATTGAGTGCTCTGTAAAGAGTTTAAAATAAGCATAATTGTTTAAGCACGATAAGAACTGATTCACCCCCCCCTCTCAGTTGTCCAACAGAGTGAGAGTGCCAACCTCATTATGAGTTGGTGCTCACAAGTATGATAATGTAAAGAATGTAAAGATTACTTATCATATAAAGAAGAAGAGGTTTTTACCCTTTATGGGTTTCCTCAGGAAATATCTGTCTCTGTGTATCTCATATGTGTGAATGATGCTGAATCTTCTATTGCTTATTTCCCTGCATTATTATGATTATCATTGAGTGCTCTGTAAAGAGTTTAAAATAAGCATAATTGTTTAAGCACAGTAACGACTGATTCACCCCCCCCTCTCAGTTGTCCAACAGAGTGAGAGTGCCACTTGATGCAGATCGAGGTTGACACTTGGTGCACTTCCTCAACCCTCAATTGTGATAAGGTTTTGGAACTTCTAGAATGTTATTAGAAAATCCACTATGTGGCTAGCCCCACATGTTTAAGTAATGGACGTTGGCATGGCATCTGTCAAGTTTTAATGTTGTTATTAGGTTATTTTCAATTTACTAGAGCATTCAATGTATTTCCAAAACAACATAAAGATGATCACTGAAAGAAACACAATCACAAGGTACACAACATTTTATCCTGGGAAACCCTCATGGGGGAGAAAACCCAGCAAAAACTTCCTCAATAATAGATTGTCAATACAATGCCAAGACTAAGACCAAACCACCAAGAATAAAATAAGACTGAGCATGCACCTCTCTTCTCCTTCCTCCTGCAACTGCAACTTCCTTCAAAAGATGTGCACTAGAAGTGTGAGTGTGAGAGTGAATGAGTGAGGTGCCATCCTCACTTATAAATACTAGTTGAGTAGGCGCTATGGTTATGTCTCTTCACTTAGTAGGGCCGACTTCTTCCAAGAGTGGTTAAAAACAGTTTATAAACCCTAGGGGATGAATTTACAAATATCACCATATAAATATAGTTTGACCAATCCACAAAAGGAGATTTGGTCTTATACAAGACCCGACATGATCAATCCACAAAAAGTTATTTGATCTATAAGATAATAACACAAATATAATTAGAATATTCTTCGAATTTACAATATTTCAACACTCCCCCTTAACAAGAAGGGTATACTACTGACATAACCTGGTACAACATCATCAGGAGAGAGAGAGAGGGAAACAACATCATCAACATATGTAACACTGACTAACACATCTACAAATCATCAGAATCTTTTCTCATCATTAATATCATCGTTCACAACATGGAGCTGGAGTAACATCATCATCATCATTTGCATGAAGTTGAAACATCAAAATCAATTAGCACAACGCTAAAACAACAATATCACCAACCCGAGGTTGGTACACCATCATCAATAGCATGATCCTGATACAACAACATCATAAAAAACACGAGGATGAAACAACAACATGAGGTTGAAACAACAACATCATTAGCATGAGGCCGAGACAACAACATCATCAACACGCGGCTAAGACAACAATATCATCATATGGAAACAGAATGAGGCAAGTGCAACAACAACATTTTGTGGTACTCTGATAGACTGTCCTTACTGGACCTTCGATATATGCCTAGGAATCATAAGATTCCCTAGGATATAAAACATTAACAAGCTACCATGTGGTACTCTAACAAACCGTCCTTACCGGACCTTCAGGATCTGCCCAGGAATCATAAGATTCCCTAGGATATAAAATCCTAAAGGAGCTACCACTACTGACCACAACTAGCATATACATGCACATGTACTCTGACAAACCGTCCTTACCGGACCTTCGAGATATTCCCAGGGATGATCAATCCCCTAGGATATAAAATCCTAACAGAGTTACTCGTTGTTGGTTAGGATGCTATAGTATCATAAAAATCTCTCCCCCTTTTGAGGGAGGTCCTTTCGGACAACACCAAACTTGTCTCGGAAGTACTCAAACTTCACACGAGACAGAGGCTTGGTCAACACATATGAAACTTTCTCATCTGTGCCAACATATTGGAGCTTTACAACTTCCCTCTGCACCATATCACGAATGTAGTGATACTGGATCTCTATGTGATTTGACTTATCATGGAATACTGGTTTCTCCAACATCTTTATACAACTCTAGTTATCACATAGAATCACAGTGGCTTCCATCTCCAGATCAAATAGACCTATCAACAGATTCTGAAGCCATATGGATTCACAACTGGTGGAACATGTTGCAATGTACTCTTCTTCTATCGTGTTGGGAGAAATACTGGATTGCTTCCTTCTTTGCCATGAACTCATGGCTGACCTCAAACTGAAACAACATCCTTAAGTGCTCTTCATGTCAGAGGCACTTCCAACCCAATATGAATCAGTATAACCATACAGTCTGAAGTCATGATCTCCAATATAACCATACAGTATGAAGTCATGATCTCCAGTATAACAAAGACCATAATCCAACGTACCCTTAAGGTATCTCATCACATGCTTTGCAGCTAGAAGGTGAACACGTCTAGGCTCCAACAGATATTGACTCAAGGTATTCACATCAAAGCATATATCTTCCCTGGTATTCATCACATACATTAACGATTCAACAATCTGTCTGTATAGAGTAGCATCAACCAACTTTGACGAAGTATCAACCAAGAGATTCAAATTTGTTTCCATGGGTGTGGTCATGGATTTACATTCCAACATGTCAAATCTCTTTAGTATTACAATTGTATATTTCCCTTGGTTAAGGAAGATATTCTCTGGGCTCTACCAAACTTCAAGACCTAATAAATAATGCATTGGGCCTAGGTCTTTCATCTCAAATTCTACAACGAGCTTCTTCTTGCAATCTGTGATGAGATTTTCTTCTTCTGTCAAGAATAAATCATCCACATATAGTAGCAACATAACTGGTTCATCATTCATAACCTTGAAGTAAATGTTAGGATCAACTTTACTTTTAGTAAATCTCAAGCTCGTCAGGAAACTATCAATTCTTCCATACCAAGCTCTCGAAGCTTTTTTCAACCCGTACAGAGCTTTCTTCAACCTATAGAAATGAGTCTTCCTATCCCGTATTTTGAACCAATTTTTCAAATTACGTTGTACCAACCTGGTACACTTGATCAACTGCAACTCAATCTGTATAATCATGTGTTTGTTCTATGTGCTTTCTGCAAAGCAATATTTGACTCACTTCCTGAGAGTATGTTCTCTACTCTCTCTGTAATTTTTCCCGTGGAATAAGGACTCTGCACCTGCAACTGCTATTTCTGAAGCTAAGAATAACTATTCTATTCTCACTATAGCTGCTGAAGTCTGAGAATAGATCCTATATTTTATCGTGGAAACAAATTCATATGAGAGTGGCCCAATAACTGATACTGAAGGTATCTTTTCCTTTTTCATGGACATAACTCAATCTCAAATACAAGGACTTCTTGCCCTGAATCTCATACTATATCGGAATCATGGTTGTTCTGGTTGTCTTCACGAACACTGGAACTATTTCTTCGATTATTGGAGTAAGTGTCTCATCATAGTCTTCTCCCTCTTGCTGGGAGAATCCTCTAGACACAAATAAGGATTTTGACATCTTTATACTGTTATCTGCAACATGCTTGATTTGTTAGATCAATCTTGGAAGTCACCACTGACTTCCTTTCTAGTGTCAAGGAAAAATCCATATCCCAATCCTTTTGATTGGCTTCCTTCTCTGTCACTGAAACAAGGGAATCTTGCTAGGAGATTTCATGTCTCCTAGAGGTCTCTGAAGCTACGATCTAGTCTTCTCAACTCATTGCATATGTCTGCGAGTCCTAGAAGATGTCTCCTTTTTCCATTTGATCCTCTCTGAGATCAAGCTCACTCTGAGTCTTGATTTCTTCCGAGTTACAACAACGTCATAGTCTCTACAGGATATACTTGGTGTTGAATACCAAGTATTAATATGAGAAACTAAGTCGGACTTCAAACGAATTCTACTTCTTGTCAAGGTGACTTTATTATTGACCAAGTCTACTGTGAGTTCTATTCTAATGTTAGGTCATCTTTGGATCCTTCTGCTCCTTACAATCAATCTCCATATGAGATACTTTGTATCTCAAAAGTAGCTTAGTCTTCATCTTCTTTGGTACATGGATGTATACGATGATGTATACAACTTGGATAGTCTGCTCCATGTTTCATCTAATATGTTGCCTCTTGCAACCATCACTATATCATCCTCAGGGTTCTCACCTATGACCTGCCCGAAACAAGAACAACAAGGGAGAAACAAAAGACAAGAATAATACTCTTTATAATAATAATAAAACAATAACAAGAACAATCGTCACAGTAGCTCCTTTAGAGATATCACTTGTGACCTGCCTGAAACAAGGTTCAAAAGTAAGAAATACAATAATAAGAAATGAGAGCAAGACTCTTCTAGTGTTGTGATCAATCATTCCTCCATGGTAACCTAGAGCCAAAACAATAAGTTTCTCTTAGAGGAGATGTTAGTTATACTTGGCAAGTGATTACAATAAGCATTTATCTCAATAATGCTCACATGCTACCAAGTATAAATCCTTTTAAAGATTTATATCTCAACTATTGTGTTTACTTGTGATCAAACTCAACATGTGCAAATTTGAATCTTATCAACTTAATCAATCAAACCTGGAACCTGGATTCTTGTCCTCAATAATGAGTGTTGCTGCTTTTCTTCCTAGTCTCCTTCGCTCAAGATGACAAGTATTCTCTTCAACGTGTCCTATGTACTCAGATAATATGATTTCTTGACAAAAATATAAGTTAGAGAATAAACTCTATAATCTCAATCTAATACCTTGACTTTAATTTTGACCAAAGGTTAGTATGATGTTCATAACTTCAACATACAACTTAGATGTTCAAAATAATGTCATAACAAATAGACGCATATCAAAATAATCAAACCCAGGGTGCATTATTCCTCTGAATGTGTTGGATCTGAGATCCTTCTGGATCTTTGATTTTTATTTAGATAAAATATCTTCTCTTCTGCAAATACCCTTTAAAACTAACAGTTTAAACATATGTAAGTACATACCTCTGACAGTATCGACAGGTAGTGGCACCATCCGTCAACAACGATAATAAATAACAAACCTTTAAAAACTTCAAAAGGTGTTGCAACTTGTAGTTTAAAGGTCGTTGTGGATTTTCTAGGGTAAGGCACACTAGGAAAATAAAAATTAGTCCCAATACTTCACAAAAAAAACTTTCACTGCAACTGGTGCAAAGAAACTGGTGCGAAGGAACTAGTACTGCAACTGCAACTTAGGGTTTTATGAGGAAACCCTAATTTATAAAACTTCAAATTTTTGAATTCTGATCCATGGACTAGATGCACTAGGATGAGACGAGTTTGTTGGAGTTGTTTGTTTCAGAAAATTTCAAGTTTTACCCCCTAAACCTTGACCTGCACAATTCTGGACTGGTACTTTTGGTACTAGTTCTGGTTTCCTAGTTTTTTGGTACCAACCAAAACTAGGGTTTGACTTTCTGGAGAATTTGGTCATTGGAAAAGTTTGCTCAAGCTGCTAAAAGATGTGCTACGGCAAGACACACATCCCAAGATAGTTTTTGGTCAAAATTCCTCTTCAACAAAAACCCTAATTTCCTTGTACGACAACAATGACGTTTTTTAGATACCCGGTGAAAGGTGCTCTATTCAATCAGGCTCTGATACCATGTTAAGTTTTAATGTTGTTATTAGGTTATTTTCAATTTACTAGAGCATTCAATGTATTTCCAAAAGAACAACATAAAGAGGATCACTGAAAGAAACACAATCACAAGGTACAAAACATTTTATCCTGGGAAATTCTCATGGGGGAGAAAACCCAACAAAAACTTCCTCACTAATAGATTGCCAATACAATGCCAAGACTAAGACCAAACCACTAAGAATAAACTAAGATTGAGCATGCGCCTCTCTTCTCCTTCCTCCTGCAATTGTAACTTCCTTAAAAAGATGCACACTAAAAGTGTGAGTGTGAGAGTGAATGAGTGAGGCACCATCGTCACTTATAAATACTAGTTGAGGAGGCACTATGGTTATGTCTCTTCACTTAGTAGGGCCGAATTCTTCCAATAGTGGTTAAAACCACTTTATAAACCCTAGGGGATGACTTTACAAATACCACCATATAAATATAGTTTGGCCGATCCACCAAAGGGGATTTGGTCTTATACAAGACCCAACATGATCAATCCACAAAAGGGGATTTGATCTATAAGATAATAACTCAAATATAATTAGAATATTCTTCGAAGTTACAATATTTCAACAACATCCACTCACACCATGGTGATCAATACGATAAGTTAACTTGTGGGAGGCATAACTTTCGCATACGAACTCAGATTGAGGTGATTCTTGAACCATTGGAAAGGTCTCGATGTGCCACTTGGAGCACATATGATGGGCCACATGACACACATACAATGTGCCACTTGGCATAGATAGAGATTTCCACTTGGTACACATCAACACTGCCACTTGGCACACATCCGATGGGCCACTTGGCATACATCAAGACTACCACTTGGCGCACATCTGACTTGCCACTTGGTGCACATGCAATGGGCCACTTGGCGCACATGCGACGAGCCACTTGGTGTAGATCGAGATTGCCACTTGGTGCACATCTAGAGAGCCACTTGTCACACATCCGATGTGCCATTTGGCACACATCGACACTGCCACTTGGTGCACATCGAGATTGCTACCTGGTGCAGCTTTGACGAGTCGCTTGGCGCACATTGAGTCTTCCACTTGGAGCACATTCATTGGGCCATTTGGCACACATTTGATTGGCCACTAGGTGCATATCTATAGAGCCACTTGGCACACATTCATTGGGCCATTTGGTGCACATGGAGACTGCCACTTGGTGCACATCCAATGTGCCACTTGGCACACATATGATCGACCACTTGGCGCATATCTAGAGAGTCACTTTGGCTCAAATTGAGACTTCCACTTGCACATCTTATGGGCCACTTGGGGCACATTTGATGGGCCACTTGGTGCACATCCAATGGACCACTTGGCACACATTGAGACTGCCACTTGGCGCACATATGATGGGCCACTTGATGCACATCTGATGGACCACTTGGCATAGGTAGATACTGCCACTTGGATTAGATTGAGACTGCCACTTGGCGCACATCGAGACTGCCACTTGTTGTACATTGAAACTACCACTTGCTATACATTGAGACTGCCACTTGGTGCAAATCTGATGGGCCACTTGGCACACATAGAGACTGCCACTTGGAGCACATCCATTGGGTGACTTGGCACACATAGAGACTGCCACTTGACGATGGGCCACTTGGAACAGATCAATACTGCCACTTGGCACACATCTGATAAGCCACTTGGTGCACATCCGATAGGCCACTTGGCGTAGATCAACACTGCCACTTGACACACATACGATAGGCCAGTTGGCATAGATCAAGATTTCCACTTGGTGTATATCAACACTGCCACTTGGCACACATTCGATAGGCCACTTGGTGTAGATCGAGACTACCACTTGGCGCACACTGAAACTTCCACTTGGCACACATCCGATGGGCCACTTGGCATAGATCGAGACTACCACTTGGTGCACACTGAAACTGCCACTTGGCGCACATCCGATGGGCCACTTAGCACACATCGAGACTTCAAATTGGTGCACATCTGATGGGCCACTTGGTGCACACCAAAACTGCCACTTGGCATAGATCTGATGTGCCACTTGGCACACATCGAGAATGCCAATTGGCACACATCCAATGGGCCACTTGGTGCACATTGAAACTTCCAGTTGGTGCACATTGAGACTGCCACTTGGTGCACATCCGATGGGCCACTTGGTGCACATCGAAACTGCTACTTGGCGCACCTCCAATAGGCCACTTGGTGCACATCGAGACTGCCACTTGGTGCACATCGGATGGACCACTTGGCTTAAGATTGAGATGTTAGGGTCCTAACCAGCACATAGGTAGAACAATATATTCGGATGTAATAAAGGTCAATATTAATAAGGCCTTGCAATAAAATAGAATAGGTCGAATGTAAGAAGACCTAATAGAAGCTTCCGCTTCTAGAAGGATCTTCCTCTAGATGCTTCTTTTGATAGACATATTTAGTATAAATAGGAGTTGAGAGTATGAGAACCCTGGCTTGGATATTATTATAATAGAACTCTACTCGACTGGAGGTTGCCCCCTTAAAGAGGCCCGTGAACATTGCTCTCTGAATCAAAATGCTATTTCTGTTTTTATTCTTATATCATTTCAGTGTTATTATGGTGATTGTTCTAGTTATATTGCTATTATTCTGCCATTTCTAGCATTTTATTTATGTTCTGTATACTTTTTATATCTAGTATATTACAAGTGGTATCAGAGAACTTTCCTTGGCAAAAATTGTGGGTAAATTTTTTTTCAGGGTAGAGACGTATTCCGACGTCTTTAAGCCACATAGATCTGTCATTATGTGCATAAATTTGCGGTTGAGGGATTCATACACACAGGAAATACAAGTGGTACTTAAGCGCACATCTGTTGGCCACCCTTGTAACCCCTATTGGTACCCCTTTGAGTGGTAGCACATCAGACAACACCTGTGTACGTATTGACCTAGATTACTTGAATCCCTCTTTAGATAAACCGATTGGTCGCCTGAATGTTATAGTGCCACCCAGAACAACACTCGGGAAGATACTCTCTAGAACCTGGGTAGTCGGGTAGTACGATTAAGGGTACGGTCTAGCCTCCTTAGTTAGTGCCTTGAGATATTGGGTCGAGTACTACTGTTGGAGCCCGCACGTATATCAGAGAGCTATAGCACAGGGAAAACCCTTGTCTGTAGAACCCTTGAATAGCTAACCCTTGGGGACATAAACATAAACAAATTAAAACATAGAAGATCTATTGCCGCACAACTGTGTTTGAGTTGCCAAGTCACTACACAATTCTTCCTGGTTAAGCATTTGGGCATTTCATCACTGTAGTATTCTTTAGAATGGAAATTTTTGCACCATTATTTGAGACCTATTCCATTGGATTCATTTCTTCGCCCTTATCACATTCATACATATCATTTTTCAGCAAAATTTTTGACTCCAACCGCCCCATTTTAGTTCCCTCATCCTCATGGCCCATACCCATAGCCAAGACTTGGAAGTTTTCTTTAATACTGTGCAATCTAATCTCACTGAGACCCAACAAGAAGTGAAACAACTCAGTGCTAATGTTGTTGCTATCAATGCAACCATGCAGTCCTCAATGGAGGAAATCAAACAAGACCTGACTACCCATCTTGAATCTGTCGTTTCGATGCTTTGCACCAAGCTGTATATCCCTATATATAACCCTTTATCTGACCCACCTTCACATACTGAAGCTGGAAATTCCTCTCATTCCCATAATTTTCAGCACCATCACTTTCAACATGACCTATGCCTCCCGCGGGTGGATGTGATGGCTCAAATCCTAGTGGTTGGGTAACCCAAATGGAACATTATTTCTCTTTATATGGAATTACAGATGACTTGGCCAAACTCCAGTATGGTGTTCTCCATCTAGATCAAGAACGTTGGCAATGGTGGCAATGGAGAAAAACTTCCTGTCAAGGGTATATTGCTTGGACACACTTTGTGGCAGAGCTTTATGAATGCTTTGACACTGACACCAACCATTTGGGCCGTTTGACAAAGTTGAAACAATCATGAACAATGGAAGACTTTATAGCTGCCTTTGAGTGCCCAAATTTTCGGACAGAGGGCATATCTGATGCCTTTTTCCGAGAGTGTTTTATCAGTGGCCTCAAGGATGAGATTCGGGCTCATGTCCTCATGGCTCAGCCTTAGAGTTGGGTGGAAGCTACTAAAAGAGATAAAGAAGCACAACAGGTTGTATCTTCTCAAAACTGGAAACCCTCCTTTATCCCTCGCCCTAAACCAATAAATCCCACTACTCCCTCCGCTCCACTAAATATCCAAAAATTGGCCAGGGCTGAAATGGCTGAACGCCAACTCAAAGGCCTTTGTTATAATTGTGATGACAAATATTTCCCGGGACACAAGTGTAAGGAACAAAATATTTTGTGGTCATATTAGAGGATATTTCAAAAGAGGATGTTGAAACTTCCCTTGTGTCCGAGTCACCTGAAACCACTGACATAACCCCTCCCTCAGACCCTCTGGAAGTAGAACCGGTCATTTCTCTCAATGCTCTCACTGACTTCTCCGCTCCCCAAACCTTGAAGCTCATTGGTTACATCAAGCATATGAAGGTCATCATTTTGGTTGATAGTGGAAGCACCCATAATTTTATTCACCACCACATTGCCCAAGAAACTCATTGCTACATCCATGACATCAATCATTTCCAAATCATGTTTGCCAATGGTGGCTCCATGAAATGTGGAGGGCATTGTGAAAATATGCGTCTCCAAATTGGTGACTACCACTTGAAATATCATATGTTTTCTATCGACATGGGTGGTTGTGACATTGTGTTGGGTGCAGACTAGCTAAGAACTTTGGGTCCCATTTTCATGGATTTTAACGAATTAACCATGCAATTCGACCAGAAGGGCCACCAATATAAGTTCCAAGGCATCAACGCTAGTTCACTTGAGATCATTAGTTCCCATCGCATGGAAAAACTGCTCAAAAAAGGTCATTCTGGTGTTATTGCCCAACTCCATTCCATCCAAGCAACAGAGACACCCTCGATGTCGCAAGACCTCCAGTCCATCCTTGCTAAACATCAAGTGGTCTTTTCCACTCCCCAGGGACTCCCTCCTTCCCGTGGTGTTCATGATCATTCCATTCCCCTTGTACCAGGAAGCCTTCCTCCCAATATCCGTCCGTATCGTCACCCCTTTTCCCAAAAAAATGAAATTGAGAAAATGGTCTAGGAACTCCTTAATGCAGGTGTTATCCGCCCTAGTATGAGCCCCTACTCTTCTCCTGTGGTCATGGTCCTGAAGAAAGAAGGTTCTTGGCGAATGTGTCCTGACTTCCGTGCCCTAAACAAACTTACCATTAAAGACAAATTTCCCATTCTTGTCATTGATGACCTCTTGGATGAATTGAGTGGCACCCAGTTCTTTACTAAACTTGATCTTCATTCTGGCCACTATGAGTTTTTGGTCATGCCCTTTAGCTTGTGTAATTCCCCCTCCACCTTCCAAAGCCTCATCAATCATGTCTTTCGTCCTTTTCTCCATCATTTTGCCTTAGTTTTCTTTGATGATATCATCATCTATAGCAAAACTTGTACATACCATCTTGCTCATGTGGATCGAGTTATCCATCTACTCTCTCAGCACCAACTTTTCTTGAAACAGTCTAAATGTGATTTTGGCACCTCAGAAGTCGAGTACTTGGGTCATTTGGTTGGCAAGAACAACATCAGGGTGGATCCTAAAAAGATTGAAGCTATGCAAGACTGTCCTCACCCAAATACTCTCAAAAGCTTGCGTGGATTTCTAGGCTTAACAGGTTATTATAGCAAGTTTGTTAAGAATTATGGAAAGATTGTAGCACCTCTCACTGCACTCCTAAAAAATAACTCTTTCACTTGGACTCCAACAACTACTCAAGCTTTTCAAACCTTGTGTTGAAACCAGGTCTTAAATTTTTATCTCTAAGACTAAAACTTTTCTTTTTCGGGATTCGGCTTTTCATAAGGTACAATCCTTTCTATCAGTCCCAAAAGCTCGGTATCAAAATCCCAAAATGGCTTTATTTTTTAATAATAAAAGGCAGAAAGATCAAGTGTTTTTAAAGTCTTGACGCACGTTCTGTAAAGTACTTTTAATCATGATAAATTAAAACCCTAAAGGAGTTAATTAACAATCTTTTAACCTTTCAGAATTTGGGTTCACTTAGAACAATACTTTTTCAATACATTTCGAATTGCGAAATCCCGATCCCTGATTTCCCGAAAAAAATGGAAGTTAGTTCTTGATCCTGATTAATTAAATTACTAATACCAAAGCTAAGGCCTAAAATAATCCCATCCTGATTTTAGGATTCGAGGTTTAGTGGCAACATACCTCATGTAAGCGAGATCCCCGAAATCCCGAAACGCGAAGTCTCGACTCAATACCAAAGTTAAGGCCTAAACTAATCTCATCGTGATTTCGGGATTCGGGGTTTAGTGGTGACATAACTCGTGTAAGCAAGATCCTCGAAACCCCGAAACGCGAAATCTCAACTCAAAATCAATGTTTAAAATGAACTAACTTCGTTTTAAAAAATACATTTAATGGTAATTAAACTTCTTAGGTATTTTCATTTTTTGGGTTCCGTTGAACGAGATCTTTTGAATTTTGATTTTAGAATTGCCGAAATACGACCATATTAATAACGGATAGCTGGTGATTTCTGTGACACAAATGCATATCTCAAAAATATTCTCTGCATTAAAGGTATTAAATTCTTGGCAGTTGTGTCAGTACTTTCACCATAAAATGAGTTAAAGGAAAATTAAAGGTTTGTGTTTTGAACCTTATTCTTTCTCTTTCTATTAGGAGTAAGTCACATCCAACCAAGCTTACACACCTCTCTTCTGTGACAGGTTTTCATTCCAATACGAAAGTTATGGCACCAAAGAAGGGACCCAAGAAGAGTGAAGATACAACTGAGATTTCCAGCCCAGAGGGAGATGCCATATCCGACACCACGCCACATGCTATCGACTCGATCAAATCCTGGAGACAAATCTATGAAAATCTGGACTATGAGATAAAAAATTCCCCTAATGATTCCAAGAATCACCTTTGGGACATAGCAGAATCAGAACTTCACAAGATTGCAGCACGCCCACGGCTCATGGTATACAACGACATGATCAGTTGGGCTTTAGAGAAGATTGATATTCCAACGAGAAGCATTTTAAATGATCAAGAGGCCATTATCGGCTCATTCATACCTGAACATATCCAAGTTATGTACAAACTCTCACCCAATCCTAAATTCATTTACAATGCCGAATTTATAGCTGAATTTTAGAGAAAGGAATGCACTGAGGCAGACCAAACTTACCCTGATTTAATCAAAGGCTGGTGGAGATGTCCATCAAAATTTAGGGCCGATACCCATGGAATTTATGCCACAACTTCTTTGAATGAGTACATGGTTTATGTAGCCATGATGCTGTGCAGACTCTTCAGCAAAAAGAATCCCTGTCATTTCCCCGCAGAATGGGTGCCCTTTTTAGAGGAAGCATCAGAAGGATATAGTTTCAACTGGGACAAGATTTTATCCGATAACATAGCCAAAGAGGTTTCATATTACAAAGTTGCAAGATCCCAAGGTCAACCAGTGGCCTTTTACATGTCGACATGCATCATGGACACAATTTATTTTATGACTCCATTCCCCATGATGAATTGGAGTTGGAACATAACCTGCCTCGAACCCATTCACGAGTATCACTCTGAGCTGTGGGAAGAAAACACAAAATATTCGTTTTACGAAATTTGTCATTTCGTGGTAATACGAATGCATAAAATGTTTTTCGGCTGTGACCCTCCTAGCATTTTTGAAACAGTTTCAAAAAACCTCAAGCCAATAGCAGACTGGTTCATTGAAGAAAGCTTCTCCTACATCAGGGTTTATGGGTGCTCAATCCCCCCTCATGCGCTTCCAAAATTCCTCCCGGATAGACTGGTGTGTAGGGAAGTAGCACACCAAATAGTGAAAGGCGGTATCAGAATAGAGCTAAAGGTGACTCAAAAGAAGTCCTGGCCAATCTTCCCTGTGCACATCGGGAAATTTTTATTACAAAACTTGGGCCATTCCAAGGTGGAAGTAGAAGCACTCAAAGAAGTCAAATTGTTAAATATTGAGTACAAAAGGCATGACCCTTATCAACTAGTGAACAAACACTTGATACATTGCAATATGAAAGCATATGAACATGAGGAGTCCCCTTGGGATGACATGTTCAAAGGGACTAAGACTTATAAAGAGGTGTTAGAACGAGTACAGACACTGTTGTCCGACCTACAAGCTAGCTTTCAGACCTTTCATAAGCATAGACGGAGTGGTATGCCCCAAGTACTGCAAGGAGAAGCAATCACCCTCTCCCAGGAGCAAGAAAGTGTTCCCCCAGGCTTCGAATAGGAAGCACAGAAGAAGGGCAATCCCAAAAAAGTCCCATAGGATACAGAAAGCCCCCCACAAAACAAAGAGACCTTACAGACAAAAAAATTAGAGACTGAAGCAGAGAAAAGGTCCAGGAGACCTCCCAAGTCCAGTAAGCTTACTCCCCCTTCATCACCTGGTGTTGATGTCAATACACCTAAGGAAATAGGAGGGAAAGGATCTATGGAGCTAGGAAGTCCCATAGCTTCGTTAACCCCCTTATAGTCCACTTTTGGATTCCCATAGACATGAGCTCTATTTGTTGATGACCTCACCTCTATCCCCATAGATGAGATTCCTCCTTCTGATTATTTTTTTAGCAGAAAAAGGAAGGCCATCCTAAAACAAGAGATGCATAAGAAGGAGGGGAATATGGTAAAAAAGAATAAAGTCTTGATAGATGGACAAAATTTGGAGGAGGAGGATTTTGCTACAGAGATAGCAGGTTCCATGAGAGCCATGGAAACAACAAACTTTTTTACCGTGGGAAACATGAGAACGAGGATAAAGAAGAGTAATAACATGATAGCTCAATTACAAGATCAGTTAAAGAATGCCAAGGAGAACATCAGAGAAGAGGTGAGTAAAAGCTTGGAGCAGACCAGGGCTACCGAAAGGCTAGAAATTCAATTACTCAAAACAAGCCTGGACGAAATGAACCAAAAGATACAAGCAAGTCAGGTACAGGTTGCTCAGCAAAAGGAGCATGCAGAACAGTTACAGGTTAGGTTAAATTTGATGGAAGGTCAGATCATAGATCTAATAGCTTTCTAGGCCTAGTCACTGGAAGTGCATTAAAAAATAGAAGTTGAACAACATAAATTGATTTCCAAGATAGAGATTATTCAGAGTTACTTTCAAGAAGCAGATAATGCCTTTGATAATATTATCCTGAAGGAAAAAGAAGCCAAAGCAGCAAGGGTTACTCTCCAAAAGGCAATCATATATTCGACAAGTGAAGAGACATCCAAAACTACAAAAATATCAGCCATAGAGCAAATCAGAGGCGACATCATGCCCAAGCTATGGGAAACCAACATCACTGAAAACAAAAGAATAGTCAAGGAAATCAGAGATGATTGCGAAGAAGTTTTTGATCTTTTAGACAAAAGGTCATTAAACATTGGAAAAGGCAATCGTACAGGATTTCTGGGATAGATTAATATTGTAAGACATCAATTAAATTTTAGAGAAAATTCAAGTGAAATTCAAATAGAAATTTCACAGCTAAGAGAAATGGATGTCACCCTAATAGACAGGTTGTTAGTTGAGCCCAACTTAAAACTGCAGTCAATAAAGTTTGCAGATAAAGGAGTTGAAGACCGTCTTTCCAAGATACAGAGAAAGGTTTATCTGTTCGAAGCAAAAGACCTTCCAGAACCCCCCAAAAATTTTACACAGTTCCTGGAGAGATGCATTGAATATATTGGATCAAAAGAAGGTGAGTCATCAACAAAGTAAAAGTATCATTTGGAATATCTTCACTTCCAAGAAAACAGAAAAATGGAGAAGATCATGCAAACGGTTTCTGATCTATTTTTTAACAAATAGTTAGTCACTAGGAATTAGGAAATCACCAACCGTCTTAAGATTGGTAGTTTTGTATAAATATAAATTTTCAAGACTAAGACGAGGCTTTTTCTGGATGGGATTGTAAAGAGAAAATTTCATTTTGCCAGAATTAATACAATATAGATTGAAGATTCCAGATCTTGTCAAGCCTGAGTTATGTGTTTCTCTGTCATTCCATCTTTTATTTCATACCTTCGATGAGTGCTTTCATGATGCAACTTCTATTGTGGTGTTTGAACAGTCAGATTATCTAACTGTTTGCAGTTTTTCCTCTGTATCAACTATCAGCGGATATAAGACCTATGAATGTTTTAGAACTCTGAAATTGTATACTTCTTCAAAGTTATCATCTCTCTTTCTTCTATTAGCATAAAATGAGATTCCTCTTTAATTGATGCCTCACTTTTGTTATACAACTATATGTTTCTTTTTCTTTCTTCATTCCATGCACCGTCTCCTTTAAATTTGACTCAGATGCTAGAAACAACCTTTATTTCTGTTATACCATTGATTCATAATTTGGAAGTTTTATTTTTATTAATTCAAACCAGAAATTTGAGACGCTTGAAAATAATTTTGACTTACAAAAAGGAAACCCTTAGCTTTCATGACTGTTCCAGTTACTAGACAACCTAATATAGAACTCGGTCTATCAGATCAGACAAGCATTGCGTTAAACCTATTCAATACCATCTTACAAACAACAAATACATAGGTAGAACTTGAACATTCATGGGCTGTGATTGAAAGGGATATTAGCATTCAAGAACAATGGGAAGCTAGACAGAGACAGTTAAGGAACAACTTTGATCTCGCTTTCCATTAAACGGATCTTTTTACTCATTAACTATCTCTACCTTTTCGGATGCCTTGACGGTATACTTTAGAGCCTTAAAGTATAAAATCAGGAACAACACCTTAAATATGGCCATGTTGACCACTCCAGTCCTGGCCCTTCCTGATTTCACAAAGACCTTTGTCTTGGAATGTGATGCTTCAGGGAAATGAATTGGTACTGTCCTTATGCAAGAGGGTCGGCCTTTGGCCTTTACCAACAAGCAATTCTTTGAAAGAAATCTGGGCAAATCAATCTATGAAAAGGAAATGTTGGCTATTCTGCATGCCGTTGATTTGTGACTCCCTTATCTATTGGGGCAACGCTTCCAAATTAAGACAGAACATCAAAGCCTAAAGTATTTTCTGGAACAACGCATTTCCTCCCCGGAGCAACAAAAATGGGTGACTAAGCTCTTTGGATATGATTATGAGATCATTTACAAGAAAAGGCAAAGACAATGTGGTTGCGGATGCACTTTCTCGAAAATATGAAGATGAAGGATCCCTTTTTTCTCTTTCCTTCATTGTACCAGATTGGCTCCAAGCCATTTGCCAGGAGTGGCTACAAGATCCCAAAAGTTTGCATCTGATCCAACAATTGCAGTCCAATGCTTCATCTCCCCCAGGGTACTCTTGGCTCCATGATGAGATTCAATACAAAGGCTATTTGTATTTAAGTAAACAATCAAAACTTAAATCCACAGTACTTTCTGAGCTTCATGCTACACCCACAGCGGGGCACTTCAGGTTCACCAAAACCTATGACAGGGTCAAACGTTCTTTTTTTCTGGGATGGTATGAAACAAGACATTCGTAATTTTGTCGTTGAATGTGATGTGTGTCAACACAACAAGGGCGAAACAGTCAAATTTCCGGGCACACTACAACCGTTTCCGATTCCACCTGCTATTTGGAGGGATATATCTATGGATTTTATTACAGGCTTACCCAAATCGGGAAATAAATCAGTCATCATGGTGGTTGTTGATCGCCTTTCCAAGTGTGCTCATTTTTGTGCTCTTCAATAACCATTTACAACATCCACGGTGGCTCAAATTTTCATGGATCATGTCTTCAAGCTTCATGGCATGCCGCATTCTATTGTTTCTGATCGCGACCCAACTTTCACTAGCAATTTTTGGCAAGAACTGTTCAAGCTACAAGGCACCCAATTGCATCTCAACACATCTTATCATCCCCAGACTGATGGTCAAATGGAAGTTGTCAACAAGTGTTTCGAAACATATTTGAGGTGTTTTGCCTCGGAAAAACAAAATCAGTGGGCTCAATGGTTACCCCTAGCTGAATGGTGGTACAACACTTCATACCATACAGCTACACGCATGACTCCTTTTGAAGCGGTATATGGACAAAAACCACCTTCAGTTCTCTCATACTTACCCGGTGTCTCGAAGGTCCAGGCGGTTGACCAAACGCTTACAGTTCGAGAGGCTATTCTCCGTACCCTCAAAGAGAATTTGGTCATGGCACAAAATCACATGAAGCAACAAGCAGATCAAGGTCGCTCTGAACGTCAATTTGCATAAGGGGATCAGGTGTTTCTTCGACTGCAACCTTACAAGAAAAATTCCCTTAAGGCCAAGCATTATCAGAAGCTAGCGCCCAAATTTTATGGTCCTTATACCGTTCTCAAGCGTGTGGGACATGTGGCCTATCAGTTAGCTTTGCCTAGTCATTCAAAGCTACATACTGTTTTTCATGTTTCATGCTTAAAGAAGGTGATTGGAACTAAGTGCCAAATTCAAACCAACCTTCCCGAGTTAGCCGAAGAAGGATCCATTTGACTACAACCACAAGCATTTTTGGACCAACGTGAGCGTCGCCTGCGTTAGAGAACCATCAAGAAAGTGTTAGTCTAGTGGAAAGATACCACTCCAGCAGATGCCACTTGGGAACCAACTAACATTCTGCAACAATTTCCACATCTCAAGCCTTGAGGACAAGGCTATTTTTAAGGGGGAGGACATGTTAGGGTCCTAACCCGCACATAGGTAGAACAATATATTCAGATGTAATAAAGGTCAATATTAATAAGGCCTTGCAATAAAATAGAATAAGTCAAATGTAAGAAGACCTAATAGAAGCTTCCGCTTCTAGAAGGATCTTCCTCTAGATGCTTCTTTTGATAGACATATTTAGTATAAATAGGAGTCGAGGGTATGAGAACCCTGGCTTGGATATTATTGTAATAGAGCTCTACTCGACTGGAGGTTGCCCCCTCAAAGAGGCCTGTGAACATTGCTCTCAGAATCAAAGTGCTATTTTTGTTTTTATTCTTATATCATTTCAGTGTTATTGTGGTGATTGTTCTGGTTATATTGCTGTTATTCTGCCATTTCTAGCATTTTATTTATGTTCTGCATACTTTTTATATCTGGTATATTACACGAGACTACCACTTGGGGCACATCCGACGGGCCACTTGGCACACATCGAGACTGCCAATCGATGCACATCCGATGGGCCACTTGGCGCACATCCGATGGGCCACTTGGCACACATCGAGATTGCCAATTGGTGCACATCCGATGGGCCACTTGGTGCACATCGAAACTGCCACTTGGCGCACATTCAATAGGCCACTTGGTGCACATCGAGACTGCCACTTGGTGCACATTCAATGGGCCACTTGGCGCACATCGAGACTACCACTTGGTGCACATCCGGTGGGCCACTTGGCACATGTCGAGACTGCCACTTGGTGCACATCGAATGGGCCACTTGGAACATATCGAGACTACCACTTGGCGCACATCCGATGGGCCACTTGGTGCACATCGAGATTACCACTTGGCGCACATCCGATGGGCCACTTGGCAAACGTCGAGACTGCCACTTGGTGCACATCCGATGGGCCACTTGGCACACGTTGACACTGCCACTTGGCACACATCGAGATTGCCACTTTACACACATCTAATGGGCCACTTGGCACACATCTGATGGGCCACTTGGTGCACGTCGAGACTGCCACTTAACACACATCCGATGGGCCACTTGGTGCACATCTGATGGGCCACTTGGCACAGACCAAGACATCCACCTTTCGCCAATCGAGACAACCACTTGGCACACATCATATGGGCCACTTGGCGCACATCCATCTTTGCAATGTGGCTCCCTTCTACCATCGGATCTTCAACCACTTGGCACACATCATATGGGCCACTTGGCACACGTCGAGACTACCACTTGGCGCACATCCGATGGGCCACTTGGTGCATGTTGAGATTTCCACTTGGCACACATTCGATGGGCCACTTGGTGCACATTTGATGGGCCACTTGGCACAGACCAAGACATCCACCTTTTGCCAATCGAGACAACCACTTGGCACACATCATATGGGCCACTTGGCGCAGATTGAGACAACCACTTGGCGCACATCCATCTTTGCAACGTGGCTCCCTTCTACCATCGGATCTTCAACCACTTGGCACACATCATATGGGCCACTTGGCACACGTCGAGACTACCACTTGGCGCACATCCGATGGGCCACTTGGTGCATGTCGAGATTTCCACTTGGCACACATTCGATGGGCCACTTGGTGCACATCTGATGGGCCACTTGGCACAGACSAAGACATCCACCTTTCGCCAATCGAGACAACCACTTGGCACACATCATATGGGCCACTTGGYGCAGATTGAGACAGCCACTTGGCGCACATCCATCTTTGCAACGTGGCTCCCTTCTACCATTGGATCTTCAACCACTTGGCACACGTCGAGACTGCCACTTGGCGCACATCCCATGGGCCATTTGGTGCATGTTGAGATTGCCACTTGGCACACATCCGATGGGCCACTTGGTGCACATCGAGACTTCCACTTGGCGCACATCCAATGGGCCACTTGGTGCACATTGAGGCTGCCACTTGGTGCACATCCGATGGGCCACTTGGCACACATCGTATGGGCCATTTGGCACAGATTGAGACAGGCACTTGACGCACATCCGTCTGTGCAAYGTGGCTCCCTTCTACCATCGGATATTCACCACGTGGCTTCATTGAGGCYGTCAGATCTCCACCACTTTCTCCCTGCATAGCCGTAGGATATTTTCAACAAGGGCCTTCCACGCGACCATGGCGTTCTGGAATTGTAAAAGGTCACTAGCGATGTATTGCTTGTCAATGTGGGATATATTTCCAGTTTATCGTGCAATTTACCGGCGCTGCATAGAAATTTACGGGTGTGTATGTATGCAATCTGTGTTCTCGCAGAAGCAATCCATAACTGCATAGAAAATTTTAAATCTTAAGCCACAATTGGAGCAGGAATCAAGTCCGGTGGCATTGGCATCGCAACAAGAAAAGAATTGGCAACCTCATGTTTCAAATCATATGATTTTCTGTCCACCTCCAAAATTGGATCTGGAATTGTGTCGTCTGATACTAAGCGATAAAGAAATCCTACAAAACATATACCACAATTTAGTTAAAATCAGATCTGGAACTAACCAAATATCATGATCTTAAAAATCGATAATAGAACTAGACCTGTTCTGCGAAGGGCGTTGGCACAGTAGCCACGAGAGTCTCTAAAAGGCAGTCGAAGGTCAGCTGACTGGGCTCAAACACGAACATTCCAGAGTTGAAGTATGGAGAAGGTCGCTGCCTTAATTCGATGGGGCTCGACACCTTTTCTGGGCATTGTTCGCAGTATCCGATCTTGTACTGTAGAGAAAGAAAGAAAGTAAGTATTTTTTAACGTCCACACCTTTTCTGGGCACTGTTCGCAGTATCCGATCTTGTAGAAAGAAAGAAAGTAAGTATTTTTAAGTCCACACATCTGATTCATGTTCCCAACTTTTCAAAGACACGTGGATAGACTGACTATCGTAAAAAAATTGTATTGATAAATCATAATTTCAAATAAATAAATATTTACCCAATAATATGTTCTTGTTTTTATTTTAAATTTAATAAAAATCGTATTGATAAATTATATATTTAAAATATTCTTTCAAATAAATAAACATTTATGCAATAATATGTTATTGTTTTTATTGGGCCTAAATAGCTTGAGTAACATGTTTTCCTTTTAAGAGGTTATAAGTTCAAATTGAGAGGGGGTAAGGTATGTATATCTCATAGACTTTATCAGTCAAATCGTTGAGTAGAGAGGGGTGTAAAGGATAAATATTTAAAGTTTTGAAAAGAAAAATAAAATTATAATGAAATTTTTAAATTTGAAAATGTTTAAATTATTTATTTGTTTATTTAAGAGGGAAATTTTTTTATGTCTTAATTTAAATGTTTATAAATTTAGTTTTTTTTCAATTCAAAATTTTGAATTAATGAAATTGTAAATATTTTTTTTCCAAAGGAAAAAAGCTTAATTTTTATTAAAAGAAATAAAAATTACATTCTAAATAATGCATGCAGAAATCATAAAAAACCTTTCAACTCAAGAGGAAGAAAGACATAAAAAATATAGCCCTCTAAAAGCGGCCCTAGTACAAATGAAAATATATAGGAAAAATAGCCACAAAACTCAGCCACGAAGAAGTTGCAGAGGCAGACCAAAAGAAATCCTGGACGGACCAGGCCATAATGGAAAATAAACCCCTCAAGAACAAGAACCAGAGGGACAACATAACAAGGAGTCTTGCATCCACGAAAGAGAAAGCCCCAGAAAATACATGCCCAAAAAGGACCTCAAAGTGCTGACCAAGGGACAAAATCAACACTGCACGTCCAAAAAGAAAGGACCTCAAAGCTCTGACCAAAAAAATGAAAAAGAAGTAGCAACCCCAACATCCACTCCATAGAAAACCAGAGCCCGAGAGGAGCGTAGAGACCCCCCAGCCACCAAAGCCTCTGAGAAAACCCTAACATTGCATCAAGCCCTAAACGAACTAGCAGGGATGGATCAGCTAGATCCAACCATAAAGAATCATTAGGAAAAAAAATTTCCGTGCAAAAATGGCTGCAACAGCGAAAGACCGGAACTCCGCATGACATATCAAACATCAAAGGTCCAGATCTGAAGCACAAGCAAGAGAAAAACCACCACAAGACACCAGATCATGGACGACACACCAAATCCAAAAATATCACACCAGAATAAGCAAAGAAAACCTGATCCGCACAAAGGAGAGCACGACCACCAAGCATCACACTAGAATAAGCATAAAAAACCAAATCCACATGAGGGAGAGCGCGACCACCAATAGAAAGGAGCCTCCCACAATCAGCCGAGCCCATGAAAGGAAAGGGCGACACATCGGCTGGAAGAGGAGCACCCACAAGCTCATAGACACTTGCAACAAGGAATGCGGCTAGGGAAACCCTAGTCGTGGAGCCCTCCAATGAAATTGTAAATATTAAATGTTAACATTGCATAATTTAATTGTAATAAGGGTATTTTAGAGTATTCAATCTTTCTTTCTATTTATCAATTCAAAATTGCAATTTGGATAAATATTGTTTCGTCGAACTCTTATGACAAACTTGACAAATTGACAAAACTTTTAACCTCCTTATTTATAATTTTGTCATCCACAATAAAACTAAAATTAATTATATTTTGTTATAGTATCAATATTTCTTTAATTTTTTTTTTTTAATAATCATCACTAATTTGACCCCATTAATCTTGTATTAAATTCTTTTAACATTCAATAAGATCACACAAGACATCATAAATTACTTAAACTCTTTACAAAGAGTTATACTATATAATTTTGTATTAAATTCTTTTAACATTCAATGAGATCACCCCAAGACATCATAAATTACTTGAACTCTTTGCAAAGGGTTATACTATATAATCTTGTATTAAATTCTTTTAACATTCAATGAGATCACCCCAAGACATCATAAATTACATGAACTCTTTGCAAAGGGTTATACTATATAAATGAAAACGAGAAGGAAATCTAACTCGTATAATAATTTTGAAAAATCAAAATTTTAAAGTCATGCAATATTCCATGAAGTTAAATCCACAAAGATATCATTCTTAGGAAAGGTTTTAAAGCAAATCCAAAACAAAAGACTAATATTTTCCATTCCAAAATCTAAAATCCATTGACCCACATATCTACATAATCACCTACCGTGACTATAAGCACTATGTATATGCATAAAAAAAAACATATATAAGCACCAATCGAGCTTACTCCTCTTTGTTCTAATTTATCAATGGGCAAGACAGCCACACTGACTTGAATTTTATCCAACGACAACTCTGTTATAGTATAACAAGCCATGCTCTAAACAGCGAGGAAAGGAAAAGAGATCAAGAGAAGTCCAGTTTTAATTTTTAATATTTATACAGTTCGGATAGGATAAAAAATAATTTCACTTTGTTACAATAACAAAGTGAAATTGATGCCCAGTTTTAAAGTTTAATAGGAAGCAAAGCGAATAAACTGTAAACACAAATAGCAAACTATTGAGCATCCCATTTTATAACATAAAAGCAACACTTCTTTTACGTTCGTTTAATTTATTTACAAATATTGTTCCCAGATTTGTATGCAGATAGATCTCGTTTTCAACACACTAAAAAAATTTCAATTGCACAAAGACATTCCAAGGCTACAAGCTACTTGATACAAAAATACAAAGTTTCAACACAACTGCCCATGGTGAGAAGGCCTGCATCACAGGGAAATTTGAAGAGCATATAAAGTAATTAAACATCAGTAGATCTGCGTATGGTAAATAGAGCAATTAGTCAACCATCATTGACTATCCAACAATATGCAAAGGAGAAAATCAACTTTAGCTCCTCAAAGGGGGGTTATCTTCTATACAAAGACATAACGACAAGATTTTCTGATTGCTCAAGAAAAATGATACCTTGTGGAAAATAATAATTCAGAAGTTTTTGCTAACCCTAAAAATTGAATTTTCTAGCAGATCGATAACGCAGGGCTCTAGCAAACGCCAGTGCTCTCTCTTTTCCAATAATGATAGGATGGCCACATTGAACTGCATTTCCCCTAAACGATCGAAAACGCTGGGCTCTAGCAAACATCGGTGCTTTCTACTCCCTTTCCAATAAGGATAGGATGGTGACATTGAACCACAGGTTTAGAGAGAGAAAGGGCGAATTATTATATAGAAGAGAGAGCGAAATATCTTTCCGGAGAAGGCAAGTCCCCAAGGATGCTTCAACAGATAAAAATATTATTATTTTACTGATAAAACAAATACTGTCATTAAACTGATACAATAACCAACCTTTCCAAACACATAAAACTCGACAACTAAACCTTACAAATGGAATAACATCCATGGGCATGGCTATTTACTGGAAACGTGTGACGGTGCATGGTTATTTACTTGAAACGTGTGACGACCGATTGAGTAGTGTCTCCAAGCTAGCTTATTGGCTGACTTCGAATACCACATGGTGGGGCTGATCATTCCGTTGTTCATGTTAGAGCAGACCCAGTTTCATATCTGTTAAGCAATCCTGGATGCAACAGACACTCCAACTATAGTAGAAACCACCACAGCATGTTGAGGCAACTAGGCATAAGTCTAATGATACTTTCCTTAAGTAGAGAGAGAGGTTGATCTCCAATGTTGATCTCAATCTTATTATCTATTTTTCCGAATATCTGAATTCGTTTCTTCTGAAGGAGAATGAGTAAGAGGAAATGGTTTTGTATGGAGTTCTCAAAGACGTCATTAGCCATGGCTGGCACTCGACGCCCGACAATGATAGTCAGATGATGATGACTAATACTTATGCTCGTGAGATCAAAGGGCAGAGTGGAATGACCGAGAGAAAACTGGTTCAGAGATTGAAACCCACAAAGAAATTAAAAGCGAAGGTCTTTGGTGAAAAGCACAGGACGTTCAACAAGGCAAACATGTCTGTAAATGGCTAACAACATTTGTTCAATTGTTTTAAATGGATAACAACATTTGTTGGAAAATTTAACCATCTCTGTAAACTAGTATGAGGCAACGATCCTCCCAATGCATTCTAGTGTAGCCCTGTATTACCATTCCTCTATGTTAATATTATGGTAGCTGCGGGAGGTATTTACCTCCACGTGTGAACCTGACGAGAATAGAAGACTCCGGAAAGCAAGAGTAAATCCTAATGAGTTGGTTAATAACCCTAGAAGTCTTGTCAGCTCAAGAATATAATTTATATTAGGTTATTAGCCCCCAAGAGAAGAAGTCGACCAGAAATAATAATAATATACTAACAGACACATATCCAAAAGGAGAAGTCGGCCCCAACAAATCTGGTAGAACCAATATAAATACAAGGTGCTAGTTCTCATTTTGACACATCTTAGAATTGCAGTTCCCAGTTGGTGCGCACTGCAGTTCCCAATTTGGTGCGCACATGTGGAGGAGGGTTGCAAGTGCAGGTGCAACAACAGTTAGTTTTCAGTATTGGCTTGAACTATCTCTTGGCTAGGGTTTGGACTATCCGATCAACTATTGTTGGTGCGCTATCCTTGGAGGAAGATGAGCTACACCTTGTTTGGCTATCTAGCCTAGGGTTTGCTTCCAGAGTAATTCTCAGTTAAGGTTACGGTGCTAGGAGGGTGGCTTCGGCCTATGGTTGGGTGATGAGGGTATCGTCAATGGTAAAACGAGCACACAATCTTCTATATTCTAACAGGTTATGGGCCCACACTTCCTTTATTCAGTCTAAATGCTGGAAGGAAACATAGCCGCTAGGATATTGAGCTCGTTGAGGAACTGCCGCTAGGGTTACTACCAGAAGCAACTCCCAAGACACTGACGCTAGGGTTACTAGTAGGAGCAGTTGCAGAAACCCTAAACCTCTTGTTGAAGCACCTTAAGTGAAGATATTGACCTAATCTCTGGACAAATCAGTGTGCCCTAGCCTAGCGCATCTCCTGATACTCTCAGCAAGCCAAGACATGCAGTTTGAATTTTTGGTCAAATCTAGGGTTTGACCAAGTCAAGCAGCCATGACTAACTCTATGAAGTCTGAGAACAAGTTAGATGGAGCCTCTAACTTCAGAGCATGGAAGACAATGATTGATCTCATCCTTGCCAAGAATAAAGTACTGGATATCGTGAAAGGAAAGATCGTGAAGCCAAAGTTTGAAGAAGGAGAAGAGAAGGAACCGCAGAATGTTGCAGCTATGGAGAAATTCAAAGATGTTGACATCAATGCCATGAGTATCATAGTGGATTCCATAAAAGACCACTTGATACCCTACATCTCCCATCTTGA
>ML798642.1:168775-237814 GCA_009831015.1 Picea engelmannii | reverse complement strand
TAAAGCATATTCAAATGGTGATGAAAACATTTTTTATTGATTTACATAAATGAAGTTGGTGAATGCTAACTGTCATCCATGCTTCTTTGTTGTAATATCATAAAACTATGTAATAACTTCTGTTCATATGTTCTAAATCATAGTGTGACTCCTTTATTCATTTGAGACAACTGAGGAGGAAAATGTGATGAAAATAAAGTTGTCTATGTTCAACATTCTATTATGTAGAAATGGGGGATGCTAAGCTAGATTACCTAGTTTGAAACTGGATATGGTTTCAATGTGTTGATATAATTTTCATGGACATATATTTTAAAGGACATGGAATTAAGCACTATAGTTTTAGCACTTATTTCGACCATGGTAGTTTTGTAATTTTGAAGGAACTTTTTGAATCCAATGTTTCAAAATAATGACTTTCACACAGATTATTTCCGTTCATGACTTCATTGGAATCTGGAAAAGGCCATTGAAAATTTCATAATTCATAATGTGCTACTATTCATGTTGCATATTGCAAGTGAGATATTCATGAATGTTTGACTCCCTTTACCCAATAATGACAAATTTAAACATACAATACCAAATAATGACAAATTTAGACATACAAAGCGTAAAAAACCTAACTTGACCTCAAAAATGTAGTAATAAATGGACCTATTAATTTTTAAAACGTAACATAAATATGGATCCTATAAATTTGTTTCTCTCTAGTCTATACATTAGATTATATGTTTTTTTTTTACATTTTTGCTTAACTACATGTCTATGATTGCATTGTCCATTCCCTCTATATATTGTCGTTTTTTGATTTTGTGCCCATCTAGTTACCGATTCCACAGCATCAGAATTATATTAACTAAGGTATGATTTAGTGTTGTTAGAGCTACACATTGCAGTTTATGAATTTCTATAGTTATGAACATTTTCACGCATTTAAAGGTTTACATTGCTATTGCAAGAACAAAGCATTTTAATGATATTTACGGCTGTTGTTTTCAGTTTTCTACCTTTCTGACACTTCAAATAAATTTACATTTTAGTGGTCCCATACTTATATTTTTGCCACTTTGACCACACAAATTCTTATAGCTGCACTAAAACTCCCCACGATCTTATTAAGATTTAATATTTTTTTTAATGAAGAATTCAATAACTTCACGTAAGCAAAGGAAATAGATACATAAAAATATATGGAGGGTATTGAAAAATATGCAATGTATTACACTATATGATCAAAATATAATGCACCAATGGATAGTCCCAGGAACTCAAGAGGTAGGAAATACTCAAGTCGCTTCAAGAGGAGAGAATTCTAATACGATATAGCTAAAATGTCGAATATAATCCACTATTTATATTATTTAGTCATTTAGACATGAACTTTAGAAAGATCAACTATTTTCAATTAATTATTTATTATTGACTTTAAGTGGTCCCATGATCCCATAAGTTGGGTTTATATATATTCTAACATTACCTCTTACCTCTTAAATATGATTTCGAGGGACTAGGAAGGTGGCATTACCATAATATTCCCCCCTTAATGATAGCATCTTGAACCATAAGTATAGACTTGAGTTTGATAAACTTGGCTTATGTTAGCAGTTTTGTGAATATATCAACACCTTGATCATCTATCTTACAATACTCAAAGGATATTACACCTTCCTGTATTGACTACGTCAGTTAGTGTGCATGAACCTCAATATGCAACTGGTTATGAGACACTTGGATTGTACTCTAATTTTCACAATACATTTTAGATGACTCCTCCCGAGGAAATACAAGCTCATCCATAAAGTTATAGACCCAAATTGATTTTGTATTTGCATTCACTACTCCTTTGTACTCGGCCTCATTTGTGGATACTAGATAAAAAACCTATTACTTTTTGCATGACCAAATAATCGAAACCAACCCAAGATGAAACACATAGTTAGAGGTAGACTTCTATTCATCAACATCACTAATGTAGTGGGACTCCATTTATCCCATCATTTTTTAAAAATCCATATAATGCATTTCTGGGGGAAACCCATCGTGTACTTGCCCTCATTTCGTGGATGGTAGCCAAGGTAAACCAGGTTCTTTAGGGCTTAAGGCCAGGGAAACAATCAATAATTAGCTCACAAAGAAAACAAACATGTCACAAACTGGGATTTGAATATGAGCGGGGAAGAATAACAACTTTTCTTCTTAGCCACTCGAGCTACATCCAATCAACATATCCCACCAACTTAGTATTCCCCTTGTTGGAATTCTTGATTCCCAATTGATAAGTACCTTTATGCACCACACAATATTCTTTGTTGTGTATGTGTCTCCTTCTAGGTTTCCCCGAATCTCGATACCAATCTAACAACAAATGCAATATCATGTTTGCCATTTGTTAAGTAAATAAACATCCCAACAAGTTTCCTATACAAAGTAACATCAACCTTTGGAGATTAACAATCCTTGGTCAACTTGACTACTCATTGATGCAGGGTAGAAAAAACCTTGTAATCTTCCATCTTAAACCGTTTCAATAAACGAAGAACATACTTAGGTTGAGAAATGAAACCATATCCAAATGTAAAACTTGGATTCCAAGAAAAAATTGAAGCAAACCTAAGTTTCTAGTGTCAAATGTATCCTTCGACTTAGCGTTCAAACCAAGAATGAAATCACCACTACTAGTGATAATCAAATAATCCACATATAACATGGTCAAAGAATCTCATCATCTACATTCCTAACATAAAATATTATGATATGATTCAAAATGATTAAAACTAGAATGAAGAAAGAACCTATTGATTTTCTCCTACCATCCTTGGGCACTTATTTCAAGCCATATAAAAATTTCCTCAATTTGCACACAAGTGGAGGATTACCATCTAGCACAAAACCTGGTCATTAATCCATATATTCTCTTCAAGAATATCCTCATGTAAGAATGCACTCTTCACATCCATTTGACGTACATCCCAACCAAAATAACAGTTAGAGAGAGAAAAACCCAAATAGAATTCATCTTAGTCATGGGGGAAAATGTCTCGGTGTGATCAATATCATACTATTCCAAAAATCCCTTTGCTACTAATTGATCCTTCTTGTAAAAAATCAGATGATGGTAAGTAGATTCTCCACTCAGGAATTTAACCTAAAATTCTAGATAGCTAAAAACTAAGTGTCCTTAAAGATGATATCCAAGTCCATATCCTAATGGCTCATCCCCAGACTTGGCTTGAAGCCACTCACCAAGCCAAGGAAGCACAACAAGTATTCTCTACCTAAAAAAAAAAAAATCTCATTTATTCCCCATCCCTGGCCCACCACTCCCACCCATCCTTCCTCTCCTCTTAAGGTCCACAAATTAACTAGAGCAGAAATGAAAAAATGCCAACTGAAGGGGTTTCACTATAACTATATGACACATATTTTTTGGGGCACAATTGTAAAGAGAACAATATTTTTATGTCCATTTATGAGGATGTTTTTGAAAAGGATGTCGATGATTCCCCTCTTGAAGATATACCACATGAAGATGATCATACCCTCCCTTTGATTCCCTGGAAGTTGAACCACTTAGCTCCTTGAATTCCCTCACTGATATCTCCGCTCCTCAAAACCTTGAATTATTTGGATATATCAAGCATAAGAAAGTAATCATCCTAATTGATAATGGAAACTGTTTTATTCATCACCACATTACCCAAAAGACCATGTGCTATATTCAGGCCGTCAACAATTTTCAAATCATGATTTCCAAGGGTGGTTCCATGAAATGTGGGAGGCATTGTGAAAATGTATTCTTGCAAATTGGTCATTACCACTTGAAATCTCATATGTTTTCTATTGGCATGGGTGGTTGCGACATTGTCCTTGGTTTTGAATGGTTGTGCACACTCAGACCCATCACCATGGATTTTTATGATTTAACCATGCACTTCCAATAGGATGGACAACAATATTAGTTCTAAGGAATCACAACAGGATCCCTTGAGATCATCAATTCCCACCAAATGGAGAATTAATAAAAAAAGGTCACTCTGGCATTGTTGCACAACTCCATGCCATTCAAGCAATTGAGACCCCCTCCTCTACTATTCATCCTGACATACAATCTCTTCTCTCCAAAAACAAATCTATTTTTGACAACCCACAAGGACTCCCTGCTTCTCGTGGAACCCATTATCATTCCATTCCCCTTTCCCCTGAAATTCTTCCTCCCAATGTTCATCCTTATCATCACCCCTTTTCCCAAAAGAAAGAAATTGAAAAAATTGTTTAGGAATTGCTAGCAATAGGTGTTATTCGTCCTAGTACTAGCCCTTATTCTTATCCTATTGTCAGGGTACTCAAGAAAGAAGGCACATGGCACATGTGCCTTGATTTTCAAACCCTCAATAAAATTACCATCAAATATGAATTCCCTATTCCTATCATTGATGACATTTTGGATGAGTTGAGTGGTGCTCAGTTCTTTACCAAACTTGATCTATGATTTGGTTACCACCATATATGTATGAAAGAGGCTGATATCCCCCAAAAATCCTTTCGAACTCATGAGGACCATTATGAGTTCTTGGTCATGCCCTTCGGCCTGTGTAACTCAATATCCACCTTTCAAAGTCTCATAAATAATGTCTTCCACTCCTTTCTCCGTCATTTTTTCTTAGTTTTCTTTGATGATATCCTCATCTATAGTAAAACTTGGCAAACCCATGTGGCCCATGTGGATCAAGTCTTACACTTACCATCTCAGCAAAAAATCTTCCTCAAATAGTCTAAATGTGCTTTTGGATATGTTGAAGTAGAATACCTCGGCCAGATTGTTGGCAAGGATGGTGTCCTTATGGATCCTCATAAAATTGTAACTATGATGGATTGCCCCCATCCTAAAACTCTTAAAGGTTTGTGAAGTTTCCTGGGTTTAATGGGATATTATCACAAGTTTGTTCAGAATTATGGAAAAATTGTAGCTCTCCTCACTACTCTCCTTAAAAAGAATGGTTTCAATTGGACTCCATTAGCGGATCAATCCTTCCCAGCCTTGAAAGAAGCTATGCACACGATTCCTATTCTGGTACTGCCCGAATTCACCACGATTTTTTTCCTGGAATGTGATGCTTTAGGGAAAGGAATTGGGCTAGTCCTCATGCAAGATGGCAGACCTTTGGATTTCACTAGTAAACAACTCTCTGAGCGAAATTTGGGAAAATACACCTATGAAAAGGAAATGTTGGCTATTTTGCATGTAGTGGATCTCTAACGTCCTTATTTGTTGGGACAACACTTCTAAATTAAAACTGATCATCATAGCCTCAAGTATTTTTTGAAACAAATAATTTCATCCCCTGAGCAACTTGAATGGGTGACCAACATGTTTGGTTATGATTATGAGATCATTTACAAGAAGGAAAAATAAAATGTGGTTGTTGATACCCTTTCAAGGAAATATGAAGAAGTGTCCCTCTTTTCCCTCTCTTTCATTTTAGCAGATTGGTTACAAGATGTTCTCCAGGAATGGTTCCATGACCCCAAAATTTCTCGCCTGATCCAACAATTGCAACAAGATATTTAGGCCTCTCCAAGATACTCTTGGCACAATGAAGAGCTTCAATATAAAGGTCACTTGTATTTAAGAAAACCATCTCACCTTAAATCCACTGTGCTTTCTAAAATTCATGCTTCACCAACAATTGGGCATTCAGTCTTTCACAAAACATATGGACAAGTGAAGCTTTCTTTTTTCTAGGAAGGCATGAAACAAGACATCTGCACCTTTGTGTCTGAATTATGTGATACTTTTCAATGAAAT
Organism: Picea engelmannii; assembly: GCA_009831015.1. Classification (NCBI taxonomy): domain Eukaryota; kingdom Viridiplantae; phylum Streptophyta; class Pinopsida; order Pinales; family Pinaceae; genus Picea; species Picea engelmannii. The sequence continues at coordinate 232,005 of ML798642.1, read as the reverse complement.
AAGGGAGAAACCATACAAAAATCTAGGCACACTCCAACCTCTCCCTATTCCACCTGATATATGGACATATATTTCTATGGACTTCATTGTTGGATTACCCAAATCAAGAAATAAATTATTCATCATGGTTGTCGTCGACCACATTTCCAAATATGCTCACTTTTGTGCACTCCAACACCTGTTCATCGCATCCACAATGGCTCAAATTTTCATGGATAATATCTTCAAACTCCATGGCATTCCCCAATCTATTTTCTTCGACAGTGATCCAACTTTCACCAACAAATTTTGGAAAGAATTGTTCAAGCTTCAAGGAACCCAATTTCATCTTAGCATGGCCTATCATCCTAGACTAATGGTCAAACTGAAACTGTCAACAAGTGTCTAGAAAAATATTTGAGGTGTTTTGCGTCTGACAAACAAACTCAATGGGATCAATGGTTACTACTAGCTGAATGGTGGTACACCACATGTTACCATGCTGCCACTCACATGACTCCCTTTGAAGTGGTCTACAGTCAAAAGCCACCTTTTGTCCTCTCCTACCTACCATGTGTGTCCAAGGTTTAGGATGTCAACAACACACTTACAATATGAGCTTCCATTATTCGTATCCTCAAATAAAATTTGGTCATGGATTAGAATCACATGAAGCAACAAGAAGACCATGGTCATTCATAACGTCAATTTGCTGAAGGTGACCAGGTTTTTCTTCGTATGCAAACTTATAAGAAAACTTCATTCAAATCCAAACATTGTTAGAAACTCACTCCCAAGTTTTATGGCCCTTGTACAATTCTCAAGAGTCTGGGACCTATGGCCTGCAAGTTAGATCTCACAAGTCACTCTAAGCTCCATCCTATTTTTCATGTTTCTTTCTTAAAGAAAGTGATTGGAACCAGGTGCCAGACTCAAACTAGTCTCCCTGAATTGGATGAAGAAGGATCCATTTGGTTGCGGTCTCAAGCAATAATTGACCATCGTGAGCTTCGTCTTCATAAACATACCATCAATGAAGTTTTATTTCAGTGGAAGGATACACCACCGAAATATGCCACATGGGAGCCAACTATCATTATGCAACAATTTCCCCATCTCACTCCTTGTGGACAAGGTTGTTTTTCAAGGGGGAGGGCATGTTAGGGACTTGACCTACCTAACCCATCAAGTAGGTAGAATAATATGTTTTATAGGTAATAAAGGCTGACATTAGTAAATAAGGTCAATGTAATAGTGTGAACATGTCTAATTTAAGAAGACTTAATAGAAACTTCTGCTTCTAGAAATATCTTCCTCTAGAATGTTCTCTAGAAGATAAAAATAGTATAAATAGGACAAGAAAGAATGGGAAAGTTTTGTCATGAGAATTATTTTGTAATTGAGCTATGCTCTACTGGAGGTTTCCCCCTCGAAGAGGTAAGTGAACTTGGAATTATATAAACAAAGGTATAATTTATGGTGTTATTGTTCTCTATATTCTGCTCTTTCCGCTGGTACTTGTCATAATAATTTGGTTTCTTCTCTGCATAATACATCTGGTAACTTACATTACTTGAATTTTTAGGTAGAGGTGATGAATATGTGGAGGAATATTGGTTTCTCTATGAATCCATTTGGTGATATAAGGGAACTATTGATCCGAAAACAATTGTGGAATTCTAGACTACCTTGAGGAATAGGGCCTGTAGTGGTCTATAAAGTTTGTACTCTATCGTTAGGGTGGGGTAAATGCCACTTTATATGAGGTGAAAAAATAGTTTTTGATTGAGTTCTAGTGGCCCAATTTGGAATAACAAAGTATAGGGGAGTTGAAGGAGATCAAACATATGATGGGTTAAATAGCGTGGGAGTAAGTGCGGAGATTTCATGATTTAACAAGGAGCCTCACCTTTATGATTTGTGAATCACAACACAAGGAATGGTTCATTAGAGTTACCTTTAACCTATATTCCCTTGATACAATATAAAATTTCCACTTTTAGAGAAGCTTTGGAGTAGTCCATTCATATTGAATCCATGGTAGAATATCCAAGAAATACTAAATTTGTGGTGATTCATTTATCTCTTGACATGAACTAGCTTCAATTAGAGATTGTAGCCTTGACCAAGAATATCTATGTACTCACTAAGTATAAGGTTGGTTGAGGACATGTATGGTGAAATAATTGAAATATTGAAGGGCATCACACAAATGTGTGTCCCCTACTTCAAGGAGGAATTGCACTAGGATCACTGGTTGGCCCCTACCCAAGCTGACCTGTAGGAGGAATTACACAAATGGATGCAATGTCCTTTCAAAATTCTACCCATTTTTAGATAATACCTCCATTCCAAGGTGGTTAGCCATGGGATAATAATGAGATCTATACTTATGGTCATCCTCTGTAGCACTATCACCTTTTTCATAAATATTCATCACTCTATAACACTGTGCATTATGAGTTTTGTTGTGGTATCTCTCATATCATAGACAAGTGTCAAGATTTGAATGCTATGGTCGAATGAATGAAGAAATCATTTTTCAAGGTTGCAGATAATTCTCAACATCAAGGTGGTGGATGATTATGTCAAGGAGTAGGATACAAAGTGGGAAGGACTGGTGGGAGAAGTATGCTGGTATGCTGCTACAATTGTGATGAGTTAGGACATATTTCTAGAGATTTACCTTTTCCCTAGAGGCATAGGTATACCCATTACATGACTACTATTCATGCTATTAAAGAATACCTAGATCTCATCAAGCAACAAGAGGCTCAGAATAGGTAGTGGAACACAAACCTAGTGAAATTCGAATCTAGGTTAAATAATGAAGAACGAGGCCTCACCATCAACATATTCGTGAAGGAGGAACATGGATTGGTGTAGACCTTGGTGGTGTGGAATCTAGTGCAATTAATAAAGTTGCTTCTGGTGCCCCTAAATTTGATGCCAAGAAACATAAATATTTTCTTCAAGTAACTATTGAAATGTTCATAAACATATCCCCGTTGGAGGCCTTAGGATTTGAGAAAAATGATATAGTACCTATGTGAGAACCAACAGGTTCCACAAGAAATTGTGGATGGGTGGTCATGCTAGGAGAATTGAAAATATCACTAGATTCTATATCACTATGTTTCTGATTATTGTCAAATATCTTGGGAAATGACTACCAAGTTAAGAAATTACATGTTTATCTACAAAGGGTGGCAACATAAGAATAAGATTTTGCTCCTATTTCATCTAATCTATTAGAAAATATTTCAAGTAGAATTAGAAGGAAGAAGAAAAGAACAAGCAAAGAGTGTAGGTTAGATGCTCAAGAGGATGGCTATGACCTCAAAGTTGTGATGCTATATTTGGGGTCAGATGTAATTTTTTTTCCAAATAAATATTGGGAAGCTATGAGGAAGACCATGTTAGTTTACTACCCTATTTAATTTATTTTCCCCAAATCAATATAGAATTTTGTCCATTATCATATTGGATAAAGTGGAAGTTGAACATTGTAGATTTTGAAGTAATTGAAATTATGGACAACCAAGATCCTTATCCTATTTTCCTTAGAATTGAGTGGGTCTATGATAACAATGTGGTGATTGACTTACAAAAGGATACCATGACCCTTGAGGTTGATGATATTTGGGTGATATAACTAGTAGATCCCTACAAGGGACTAAGATACAGTGAGCCCACATATGATGCATTTGAAGATAACGTACTGGAGAAATTACATCTTGACCACAAGTAGGAGGGAGGAATATGTTAATATAAAAATAGATTGGTTGGTAATTTGGAGGAGCATCCATTCTTTCAACACTGATTCAAAAGAAGATATATACCAATGGAAAATATGTGCTCACAAATTGTCTACTAGGAGGTTTCCTTCCCCTAAGGTTGAGGGTATGAAATGTTAATCCCACCATAAGGGTGACCATATCCTCTAGGTCTAGGAGGATTAGGATAGGGGTGAGACATAGATCCGATAAGGCCAATAGTTGCATGGGATTCCTCTAGTGCAGAGAATTCACATGAGAAAGAGCGAGGGGCATCAATAAGGATGGTGTAAAGGTACCCTGATTATGCATAAATCATATGATACTGCTGGGCCTTTTGAAAGACTTCTTCCTCATTCCTAGGTAGTGTCATGGATACATTTTTGGAAATGGGGGGAGGAAGGGATTTCAAGAACTAGTCCATAAGGAAAAAATAACTAATCTTATCTTTACATAATCCACATCATCTATGCCACTCATGGATGTGGTATGAGATTTGGGTAGAAATGGTTTGATGAAAGTTGGTTAGGATTTCTATCCTTATGTCATGGTGGACTGGGAGTTAGAAAAAGGTAAGGAACACTTCGACTATGGACTCAAAGGTTCTATGGGTGTTACCAAGTTGGTATATGTACCATTTGGTAGTAGCACCCATCAAAGTGTGTTGGAAAAGTCTCAACCTAATCAAAACCCCCATTTTGGAGCTTGATGAACAACAAAGGTGGAAATACATGATGTGGTTAGAGGGGTCATCTCCTATTTTTCCTTCAAACTTAGGGATATATAATGGATTTTGTTTTGGCATGGAGAGACAATTGGGGTCATGGTGGATGGGATCATTAATAAACTTGTTCAAATTAGGGAGATTTAAACCAACCATAAAAGGCATAGAGGTTTGATTAACATTGGGTCATGAGTTAGCTCCAACCATGGTGGAACTTGGGTTAGAAGGGGATGAAGGACCTGACAGGGGGGATGTGGGCCCAAAAATGGATGTACCAATACTCCTCAATGGGGAGAGGGTTCCAATCAAATGAGCTATAATATGAGGGTGGTTTAGGGCAGGGGACTTGTTTCATCGAGTAGAGAGGATAGTGTGTCTAATGGGGAACTTAGATCAAAGGACTTGCATCCTACAAGATCATCTCCTATGTAGATATATGGTGTCCTAAGGTAAGTATCTCTGTAAGAAAAAAGTTAATCAAAAGGATAAATAAAAATAAAATATGAATTAAGAAACTACTGAATCAAACACACAAACTACATACTTAGGTGGTGCATAAGTGGTTTCAAGTGTATTTGAAAAGTGAAGAATTCCTAATTTAGGAAGTTCCATCCTATCAAAATAAAAATACTCTAACCTATAATATCATCTGAAGCACTCAAACAAAACATAGACTATGAATGGGGTCCTTCCAAACAATGAACAATAGGGGGAGATGGGATCCCCTTCATAACCGAGTGAAGGTGTGAGAGATAGTTATAAATACATGGAAGTGGGTAGTGAGAGGTCCCAAGGCTCATCAAAATACATCTCAGATGCCCTCCCTGTCATGAGAGAAACCTGGGTAAATATACCTAATATTAGTCACTAGGATACCTCTTCATAGATACATGCAATAGGTTACCTTTCCTTCATTCCACAATCACACGGTTTGGGGATATTTAGTAGTGAAAGATCAAGGAGTATCAGTCACACCTCCAATATAGACCTTGGAATTATCTACTCTAAGAGAACACCCATTACCGAATGGGTTGGGATTGTGTTCGATTGAAAGGATTTTGGCTCCCTCAAAAGTCAACTTCTATGTATTATATGTAAGTGACCAAGGGAAATTATTTGGATTCCTATCCACAACGTCCTAACTTAACTACAACTTTGTTTTTGGTAAGGGGGATTAAATGTGTGTTAATCTAATTAGTTTATTTTAGGGATGAGCTTGGTGTCATGAACCAAGCACACAACTTAAGGTGTTCTTTTGTGTTTTTGTGATGTGAGTAAAATTAAGTTGTTGAAAAAAAATGTTGAAAAAAAATTGCTTGAAAAAAAATTTCTTAAAAGGAAATGGAACTAAAATAAATTTTGAATAAAAATGCAAGTAATTTAACTAAATTACTAAATGCCGATTTTTCCTTCAATTAAAACATAAGCAACTTGCATAAAAACTCAGATTTTTAAACATAAAATTCTTTTCAAAACAATCCTACATGCAATCAGATTTACTAGAAAGGAAAAATACATATTGGTAAGCAAACAAATATTAAGGGACCTAAGAGGCCTTTCTCTTTTTCACTAAGAGTTTCAAGCAATTATGACCTACATGAGCTTTCTGCAACAACACAATCTGAAATGGCCTTCTAACATATAGTTAGACAAAATGCAATGTAGCTATCTATGTGCCCTAAACTGTATGCCTATTTTTCATTTTATTTATCAAATTAAAATGAAATGAAATGAAATAAAATAAACCTGCAGGTGTGATCAACCACTGAAATGCAAATCTATAACCTATTTGCAGAGAAAAACTAAAGAGCCAAACTACCAAAAAAAATATCTTGAAGGAAAGGTATTGAAACCCCAGAGGGGTTTGTTCATCAATCCTTTGTATTTTTTAGGGTTTTAAGCGAAACATATAGATTGACAACTAAATAAGCATCTATAATCCCTAAACAACATTCTAATACACAAAAAAAGCATGAAAAGCTGGAAAAAACAAATTTTTTAACCCCTGAAGAAAATTATCTCAGAAAGTTGCCTAGGTTCCTATGTTGGCCAACATAGTAAAAGGCCCCTGTAAGTGCATTGGTCAACACACATGTTGACGCCAATAAATGTGTTTTCCTCTGAGGGGTCTTTGATGCCTGTGACCTCAGCTCTATGGGAATCTTGAGTGGTTTTTGACCCATGTTACCCACAAACATGAGACATAAAGCTATAAGAGGTTAGAAAACCTAAAAAACTCATAAAAATCCAAATAAAAATTGAAAATTCAACTATTTGTCACACACACACAACCATGTATCTTGATATTGGCTCATATCCCTAGTGGAGTCACCATTATGTTGGTGCAAATCTTCAAACAGAGTGAGCAAATTTGCAAACCTTGTGGTTGCTACAAGATTACAGACAAATGAGTTAGAAAACTAAAAACCATAGATTTCCATGGAAAAAATTATCCTAAGATTCATGCTACTCTTTAGAAAATAAAATAAAGGAAACCAAGAAATGAACATGAACAACAATTAAATCAAAGAATAAATGAAATATTCCATTACCCAGTTGGAATAACTTTACATGGACACTCGTGGAAGGGTCTTGAAGGTGCTGATATTCTTTGCTTACCTGAGTGTGTGGCTATAGTTGCTCTCTCCTTTGGCTATAGATTGCTGCAATAGTGTTCTCCTAAATAAGGGTTTTAATGGAAAAGGGGAAAAACTAGGGAAAAATCAACCATGAGGGAAAATGAGAGAAAGAGGAATGAGAGAGTGAAAAATGAGAGTGATTATGAAATGAGTGGAGACCCCTCGTTTTATATGAAAAATATGGAATTTTCACATATTTTTTCTTTTTGAAATTAAAAATAGGAGGGAAAGTCATAAAAATGGTTTATGACTTAATTAAATGAGATTAAATTTAGGAAAATGGTTCCTAAAGTTAATTAAAAAAGATATTACCTAAAAGTGGGTTTTTATGGCCTTATGTACGAAATTAACTTTAGGAAAAGGGTTCTAAAAGCTAATTAAAGGGGATATGGTGTAAAAGTCATGGTACCCATACTGTATTTGGAGGATTTAGTACACCTAGTATTTTGGTGTAGGTGGGCCAATTTTTATGTGATAACAATATGTTTGCAAGAGATATATGTTTTGAATTCACATATAAAATATCCATGCTTGTGCTAATTCAAAGACCATGATTCCTATGCTATCCATGTTTTCAATTCTCATTTGAACTATCTGTTCTTGTGTTGTTTTATGTCCAAACAATCTACACAAATATCTTTCTCCTCATGGACTGATGGAAATATTTTTACCTTATTGAATTTCTTTAACAAATAAAGATACTAAAATTAATATGACCATACCTTTGATGCCATAAATAACCACTATTGGTATCAACGTGGGTCACCAAAAGATGTGATTTTACCACATCATCCCCACTACTCTATATTACCTATTTTTCATGCTTGAATCCATCAGGACCAAAACGACAACCTCACGTGGATACACATCCCATTGCATTTTAATAGAGGTGGTACTTCTCTTTGTTTTATGATACTCTTTGAACTCTAGAATTTCAAAATAATACAGGACTTTGAGAAATTCCACCATGGTATTCAATGAAAGGTAAGAGTTACAAAATAAAATCTTTTGTTTTATTAGAGAATTCCTGAGAGATGACCAGGAACCTGACACATCACATATTTGAAAAAGATAAGAAAAATTTCCTCACATCCATCATAGTTAAACTAAAGATTTCTGATCACATAAAAATAAAAGAAAATGGTTCACACACATAAGAGAAATTTAATAGAGTAAACACATGTGGAGCTCAAATAAAGAAAATGATAGATTAATCTCAAATATTTTATACCCAAAACTCAGAGTTATAAAACACCGTCAAAACTGATCCCAAAATAGTTCTCTTAGGATTTCTGAGAAATATAAAGTCTGTTACAAAGCTTTGAAGTTTAAATGCATTTTTCTAGAGGGATGGGATTGGGGCTCCCGTAGACCATAAAGCAAATATAAACAAGAAGTACGCCGTGGAAGGAAGATGGTGGGCGATGACAGAGTAACAAGACCTAGAAAGAAGATAGGAAGAAGTTATCAGATTTTAGTTAAACCTTTCTAGTCAAAGAAGCAGAGTAACTGGATGAAAAACTGATAAAGCAAGCGAGATGTGATCAACTCAAAGTTACTATGATGGTCTCTCTCTCTTGTTTTTTTAACAGAAATGAGTATATTTATATTATATCAAAAACTGCCAGAATTCAAAAAAATACAGATGATAGGGTGCTGGTACCTCTGCTATTGTCGTAGAAACAAAACAGTCTATCTATGTCGGTGAGAGATTTGGCCATTGTTTTGTATAGGCTATAGTTTTTCCATGTGAAAATGGTAATAAAACTATTTAATAACAACAAAAATTTACAATTCTTAAAAAACCAAAAGCTATATATAGGGCTGCCCTGGATCGTTCTGTTGTGCTGCTTGATTCTCCTCTGCTTGGTGTTCTTCTGCGTGGTGCTAAGCCTGGTTATCTTCTGCCCATACACGATCTGAGAACCTTGGAGCCATCGGGACGTGCTAATCGTTGCTAGCAGCAGAGGGGAAGGTTGAAGGTAAATGAGATTCATCCGTGCCTGCAGAGTGAGCTTGCTGTTGGGGGTTTCCCAGATGTTGGGTCACTGCTCCTATGTGCCTTGTATTTCGGTTGACCCCCTTGAGGACAATTGCCAGTTCTTGGTTGTGTCTGATTTCCTGTTGCTTCATATGAGAATGAATTTCAACCATACTTTCACAGATCACTTGGTTTTCCTGTTGGAGTTCATGATGCCGCAAGCCTAAGTATTCTTCTATGCGCCTGCATTCTGTTTGCAGAGCTTGGAATTTCTTGCAAATTTCTTCAGTGGAGCAGACTGGGTAGGTGCAAGGGTCTCTGGACCTTCGCCACATGATGTTGCAGTGCGCGAGGGACGAGCAGGCGCTGTGCAGAAGGTACCGGAGATTGTCTGGGAGGAAGAGTCGAGAAGAAGGAAGCAGGGAGAGCTTTCCAGAGTTGAGAGGGATGCAGAGTTAGATGAGAGAGATGAACAGGTTGGATTGAATCCAATTGGAAAGGATCAACAAACCGTTAAGAGATAGGGGAGCCATCGCATCCCACGAGCGAGAGAGAAAATGCACCGGATGAAAGTGCAGAGCTGACATAGGGGGGTGATGGCGGATCGTCCAAAATTTCAAATGGGGATCCTTGATATANTAGGAGAGGGGGAGAGGGGTCGGGGTGGGTAGAATTGATACTTGGGTTAGAGGGAGGGAAAAAAGGGTGGGTGGAATTAAGGAAACCAAACATAAGAGGGGGTTTGATTAGTAAATAGGTGGCTCTGTTCTAGACTTTTTGTTGCTTTTGCCAAATTGTCTACCTCTGAGTTTTGGTCTCACAGGATATGGAAGAAGCTCAGACTGATGATGTTCTTCTTAAGCGAGTTTATGGCTGAACATATGCCTTTGAGAGGGCCTTTTGGTGAACTTGACCGTCCTCGAAGCTCCTTTATGACTATTTTAGAGTCCCCCAAAACAGTTAGAGCTCGAATGCTCCTCTCCTAAAAAAGATTCAGTCCCATGTAGACTGCAAGGATCTCTGCTTTATTATTAGTTGCTTTTCCCAGACCCCAGGAATACTCTACTATTTTTTTCCCTCGGAATCGTAAATGACTCCCCCCGCACCTGCCACCCCTAGGTTACCTGTTGCTTCTCCGTCGAAGAAGAGAAGGAAGGTATGTTGTTGTCTTTTCCAGTGATAGAATTTGCTGATATCAAGGCGTAATTGCCAATCTTGTTGTTTGGGGGCCTGCCTAGTTGAGATAAGGGTAGCCTTTGGTGGCCCTCGAATGTGGGTGACCCAATCTTCTTCACTTGGTTCCAAGATGTCTGGGGGCTCAAAACCAACTACTTTGACTTTGAAGACTTCTGATATTAGGCCATAGATCTTGGAAAAAATGCTATGCATAGGGGGAAGCTTCTCGCGAAAGATGGCTTGATTGCGAGCTAGCCAAAGTTCCCAATAGACAAATTTGGGGATTTGCCTCCAGAAAAGGGTGAACTTATTTTTGTTTTTGAAGTTGCCAGCATATCTTTGCTTCCATAAGGTAAAGAGGTTGTTCCAATTTCCTNTGGGGAGGGGGAGGTAAATGAGGTTCTAGAGATGGGTAGTAAAATTGCAATCCATAAAAAGGTGGGGGATGGTTTTTGAGGCTTCAAGGAAAAAGGGGCACTGAGAGGGGCCCTAGATGCCCCGTTTGAGGAGGTTTTTAGCTGTTAAGATTTTTCCGTGGACCAAGAGCCAACATAAAGTATTGATTTTTGTTAATGAGGGATTAGACCAAATATATTTCTAGATTTTGGAGGGAGGGGGGCCATGAGTTTCTGAGAGAAGATGGGTATAAACATCCTTGACGAAAAAGTATTTATCGTCCCAGCTTTGGGAGTCTAGGATGGAGTGATTAAGGGGGCCACAACTGACCAGTTTGTTTAAGAAGACAAGGAGGAGAGGGTTGAGAAGCTCTGGGGGGTTAGGCGACTTCCAATTTTCCAGTCCCCATTGTTGCTCCAGAGGTAGAAATACCGAAGCTTGGAGAAGCCTTTTGTGTGACACCACTCTTTAAGTGGCTGGAGATTCAGATGGGAGCTCAAGGGTTCATGGTTGAGGATATGATCCGACTAGATATTTGTTGTGTCTCCATTTTTCGGGGGCCCGAGAGAGTTTGGCCTGAATAAGAGGAACAACATTTTTGAGAAGGCTCCATATCGAGGAGCTTGGGAGGGTGTGAATGGATCTATCTAGGCATCGAAGTTTGGAGGATTAGAAGTATTTGTTTAGATGGGCTAGCTTCCACTAGTCTTATTTTCCCATTATTAAACACTAGGCTAGCTTAGCTCCCAATGATCTATTCATTATGGGTGGGTCCTTAATGGCCAAACCTCCTTTGTTGTAGGGCTAGCATATTTGTTTCCAGTTTATGAGGTGGAATTTTTTCATATTTGTCTTGCTGCCTGCCCAAAGAAATCATCTTAGAACTCTATAGATTTTCTCTAGAATGACTTTGGGAGCTAGTAGTCCCGAGCATTGAAATATGGAGAGGGAGGAGAGGACTGATTTGATTAAGATAGTTTTCCCAGCGGGATTGAGCCAGCGACCTCCCCAATTCTGAATTCTCACTAATATTTTCTCAACTATTTCTAACCAAGCTGAAGAGCTATAGGAGCTGAGGAAAATAAGCATTCCCCGATATTTAAAATAGTTCCATGTGGTTATGATGGGGAAGCCGAAAATTTTGGTGATTTGTTCTTTTATATGCCCTAGGACGTGCCATCCATAAATTCTGCATTTAGATATGTTCAACGTGCCACCTGAAGCTATGAGAAAGCAGCTGAGAATCTTTTGAAAATGATTGGTTGTGCATATTGTGGTTGATCCCAGTAAGAGGGTGTCATCTGAAAATTGAGAGTGATTTATCTCTTTAACCCCTCTTGTTATGAGTAGACCAAGGAGCTTTCCTTTTCTTCGTTCCTCTTCCAAATTTCAGTTGAGAGAGTCCACTAGCAAAATATATAGAGAGGGAGAGAGGGGGAAGCCTTGTCAAAGGCCTCTGCTTGCCTTGAAAAAATTGGTTGGATGCCCATTAAGGAGAGGAGAGACCCAGGGCGTGTTGATGCAAGCTTTGATCCAATTGCTAAAGTTTTATGATAATCCATATGCTTTGAGGATTGAGAAGAGAAAACTATGTTTGACCCGGTCAAAATAATTTTCCATGTCGAGCTTGACAACCATACCTAGAGTTTTAGTTTTCTTGCTAGAATGGATGGCTTCTTGGACCAGAACAATGTTGTCTGTTATCTGCTTGTTTTAAGAAAATCTGTCTGGTTTTTCAAGATTAACTTTGTAAGAAAGGGGGTGATATGATTCGCGATAATTTTGGTGAGGATTTGGTATGAGGAGTTGCAGAGTGAGATGGGGTGGAAGTGAGAGAAGTTGGAGGGATCAGATTCTTTGGGAATGAGGGCTAGGAAGGTAGAGTTGGTTGCTCCTTCGACTTTCTATTTGTGTAAAGTGTAGTTTAGCATTTTCTTTAAGTCCCATTTGATGGTGTCCCAATAGGATCGATAGAATTTGATTGGAAAGCCGTCAGGTCCCAGAGATTTATCTGGATCCAAACTCTATATTGCTTTGACTATTTCTTCCTCTGTGATATCCTAAGTTAGTTGGTTATTTTCTTCTTCTGAAACTAACTCAGGGATATTTGCCAGCATGTCAGTAGCCTCCATGTTTGTTGCTTCCTCCATTGGTTGCTGGTATAGATTATTGAAATAATGATAATTCTCTGCTTTAACCTATTTGTATGAGTTGATTTACTGCCCTGTGCTAGAGATAATGGAGGTAACTATGTTTTTTTTCCTCTGATATTGAGCTTGCTTGTGGAAGAAGGAGGTGTTTGAATCTCTTGATTTTATCCAAAGGCTTTTGGACTTTAGGCACCAGTGTTCTTCCTCCCTATGTAATGTGGACTAAATATGCTACTGCGCCTCTTTTTCTTGATTCATCAGAGCTTCTATTACTGATTTGGATTCTATTTTCTGCAGAATTTGTTTGAGCTGCTCTATTTTTTCTTGTTTTTCTTGTTGGGGGGGGGGGTGAATGATTTTTTCACCCAATTTTTGAGTGATAGATTAACGGATATGAACTTACTTTCCCAGAAAAAATTAGGGGAGCCAGAGAAGGAGGTGGTCCAAGCTTGTGTGACAAGAGAGGGGATGGCTAGGTTATCCATCTAGAGCTAGTTAAACTGAAAGGGGAGGGGGCCAAATTTCTGAGGGGGGAGGAAGGAGAGGGTAATGGGTTTGTGATCTGATATTGCAAAAGGGATAATTTGGGAGGAGATGATGAAAGGGGAGAGGAGGAAATTGCTGATGCTGAGAAAATGGTCCAGGAAAGCTGCAATATGTTGAAGGCCAACCCATCTATTATTCCAGGTGTAGTTTCCTTTGGTGGGTCTAATGTCTTGCATGTCCCAATCTGAAATGAGGTCGGTAAGGTTTTCTGAGAAGGGGTCTCTTTGCTTCCTCCTTCCTCCTTTTTTTTCTCTGGGGATGAGGTGGGTGTTGAGGTCTCCCCTGATTATACAGGAAGACAGGTCTATGGAGTTTTGGAGATATGAGAGGGAGATACAGGTTGCCATTTTGTCTTTATAAGAGTTTGGCATGTAGACATTGACCACAGAGATGACACTGTTGTTATCCTTATTTTTTAGGACTGTTAAAATCCGGTTTTGAGTTTCAAAGATTACCTCAGAGATCCATATTTGTTCGTTCTAGAGAGTTGCGATGCCACCTGAGGATCCCTGAGAGATGACTACTGCTTCGCAAGTGTTGTTGAATATTTTATTTGTTTCTTCAAGAAGTGATGAAGAGTCCATTTTGGTTTCTTGGAGAAGGATGAACGAGGGACTTGCCATTTTTTTTAGATCTTTTAATGCTTCGAATTTAAGCTTACTACCAAAGCCCCTATAGTTCCAAGAGATAAAAATCATTAAAGGGGGTTGGAGGGGGCTCGACTGCCGTGGACTGAGTGTTCCAATCCTCTAGTTCCTTATTTCCTTGTGGATGTGTAGATTGAGTGTTCTATAGTCTGCTGCTTTCCTTGGGCCTTTTCTTTAGCTGTTGTTTCTTCTCTGACCTCCTTATTCGTTCGTCGCCCAATTTTCTTGGCTTCTCCGGTGGGATATCTCCTTCTTATTTTTCTTGATTATATTGCATATGGAGGTTTGAGGCTGAATTTTCCTGCTGTGTGGATACTTGTTCTTATTCCATGGAGGGATCATCTTTGTCTGACTCGTCGATGATTATGATTAGGGGTGGATCAGGGGGAGAGGAAGAGTTTAGGACTGAAGGAGGGTTCTTCTTTGAGGAGGTTTATCCTAACATATCAAAGGGGTTACAGTTGAGGGGAGAATTGGGGGGGTGAAGAGGGAACCTTTTTGGGTGGGGATTTTGGGGCAGGGTTTTGACATGAGGGTTCTATAGTGGGTGGAGGGCCTGAGGGTCGTGGACAAGATCCGTTATTTTTGCTGCTAGAGTTTTTTTTGCAAACTTGTTTCCATTCGTCTTCTTGTCGAGGTGCTTCAACTTCTAAGGGTTGCTTATTACTGGGGAATTTCTTTGCAAAATGACCATATTCATGGAAAGATTTACATTTGAATGGAAGCTGTTCATAGTCTAGTTTTTGGATGTGAATCCAATCGTCCAACTTTAACTTGATTGCTTCATAGAGCCCTTTTTCTAGGTCTACTTCTATGCAGATCCTAGCATGGGAGTAAATGATGGATCTGGGCTCTACCCTATCAATATATTTTCCTAGGGCATCTCCTATGATTTTCAGGACTTCATCACCCCAGTAGTGAAAAGGCAAGTGTGGAAAGAAACTACTTTTTCCTTTTTTCATGGAAAACATGTAGCTAGAAGTTATATTACCTAGCCACCTCTGTAATAAATAGTTTATCGGATACATGATACGGGAGAAAATAATGATTCTCTTTCGAGAAAAATATCCTTATGATACTGTGGTTCTCCATTTTTTCTATTGCCCCCTTTTTCTCTAAAAATATGGTAGCTTGATCAGATATCCTTGTAGTGTTTTCTCCCAACAATAGCTTTTTGAAGACTAAAATAAAATTATTATAAACTTCATAGAAAAACAGAGGGGTCTTACGTCTCCATAATGACTGATACTAGAAGATAACTGGATATGTTTCACAATTCAACCTCTTACTTATGGTTAAATTTGGGAATTGACAACAATGCACAATAGAAAATATCAAATAAGAGGCCATAAGGAATTTTTTGTCCTTTTTATAGTGTGATAACTGGGTCGATATTTCAATAGAAATGAGTTTTCCCCAACAAAAAATGGCCTATTCGTGTACTTTAAAATACATAATATATGAAATCATGTGAGAGATAGGAGAAGTGCTTTCCTAACCTGTCAACCTGGTAAACAACCATGCAATTTCTTGATAAAGGTTTTTAAAAAACTCAACTTGGATTCTAGTTATGTCTACTGGAATAGATGCAAGATTCTCCAAATATTCTGGTAGGAGGTCAATCCCATTGTTATGTTTCTTCAAGAATCTCTACAATATTCACCTTTGAAATTAAGAGTCAGCTCTGACAACTTTAACATCTTGCAAAAAAATCGAGATGAAAGAGAAATTGAAGAATGATACTGGAGCTGTATAATTCTTTGACTTAGCACGTACTTGTCGACACACCATGCAACGAGTTCCTTACAATCAGAAACCTTATAAACACACCCAACATGAGAGATTCTAGATACCCAAATTACATGTTTCTGTGCATGAGGAGAGGAATAATATGAATATGCTATTGACCACTGGAAGTTCTGGTCTTCACGACCAAAGATATTCAGAGTATCACCACAAAATTGTTGTCTAGCCGATTCTTCCATAGGTTGATGGGACTATTTCTTCAGCTAGATAATAATGTCAAATAAATATTTTTGGAGAGACAATGATAATTGAATCCCTTGGAAAATGAAGATTTAATGATATTTGATGAGAAATTATTTGAGCCTTTCACCATTAATTATGATATTTTTGGAGCCTAGACAACAATTGTTAGGATTAAACAACACTTAATGCGTATTGGGAAAAGAAACAAAATGGAGGGGACGAACATGAGATATTTTGAATATAAAACTTTTCATGAACCCACCAACCCCGAAACCCATGAACCTGCAGTTGTATCGATGATAAAAAATATACTAAGTGTAGAAATATGGTCGGTCGGACTTGCATGCAAGAGGAATAAAATATTTTGAAGCTCGGCACCTGTGACAAGGCTGATGGTCAAAATGTAGATCACAAAACTTGGGGTGCAAAGTGAAGGTTACATAACTTGAAGGATGAGGGCTTGAACCCATGAACCCATGCAATTGAAAAATGACTAAGTGTAGTAGCGAACTTATGGCATGAGCAAGTGGGTGGAGATGAAGGTTTGCCAACCCGTGAACCCGCGAACCTACAAATACATGAATCACTAAAATACAACTAAGAATAATAACTAGACAGGGAGAGAAGAAGGGATAAAAGAAAAAAGGAAATACGAGGAGGTGTAAAAGAGGGAAAATAAATGGAAAAAAAAAGTAGGGAAGATAGAATGTGGGAGGAAAACAAGGAAGCATGAAATGACTCAACAACTGGCTCCAACTGTGGGATGATAACCCCCTGTGGGTTGTCAAGAATCCAGAATCTTCATGACCATATGATTCTATCCATTGGGCTATGGAGTTGAAAGGTAAGGATATACAAACTAAATAAACAAAATTTATGTACAAGGAGATGAGAAAGTTTCAGGCAAAGAAACCTTTCAAGTGTTTCCCATTAACAAGCAATATTAACATTTTATCCTCCATATCTTTGAGCATATAAGAATTAAAACCCATGATCCTTTCAATGATATATGGTCCAACCCAAAGTGCTTCGAATTTTGTGTGCATCGATGGTTTCTCCTTAGCTTTTTTGTAGAGTAAGACTAGTTCTCGTTTTTGAAAATTCTTTATGGTTGCACTCTAATCAAAATATTTTTTTATACTTTGTTGTCTCTAAGAAGTTCTATTTAAGGATTTACTTGGTTCTTCCTCCAATTTCAATGATTGTTTCACTCTCTTTTGCATAGGTGAACTATCTTCTGCATCCTCTATATTAACTACAAAAGTTAAGGCATTTAGCTTGAGGATAATTGGCATTTTTTTTTCTTTCCCATAAACCAATGTGTACAAAGACATACCAATACTGTCTTTCAGAGTCATTCTTCTCACCCACAAACCATCTGTCAATTTCAAATGACAATTCCTTTGGTTCTTATCAATAATTTTCTTCAATATCTGAATGAGTGTCTTATTAGTGGATTTTGCAAGACCATTCCCTTGTGGATAATAATGTGATGACTTCCCCATAACAATCCCATATTCTCCACAAGATTCTATAAATTTTGAACCAATGAAAATTGAGCCATTGTCAGTAATGAATTTTTCTGGGACACCAAAACTTAACAAAATATTATCTTTTAGGAATTTAATCAACTCTTCAGAATCAACCATTTTTAATTCTATAGCTTCTGGCCACTTTGTGAAATAATCTGTAGTGATGAGGATACATGTATGTCCTTTGCTTGAATTTGGATTTATTGGTCCAATAACATCGAGTCCCCATTGGGAAAATGGTTGTTCTATAGATATAGGCTGTAATGGCATTGCATAATTTTTCATTTTCCCTGAAAATTGTTGACAATATACACACTTCCTTATGGTATCATACGAGTCTTTAAAAATTGATGGCCAATAAAACCCATATCTTATTATTTTATGAGCTGTGGCAGTATGTGAAAAATGTCCACCACATATACCTTCATGGAATTCTTTTATCAATTCTTGAGCTTTCCTTTGATCAACACATCTCAAAAATATACAACCATAGTTCCTTCTGAACAATATATCATCAATCAACACATATTTATTTGACTTCATTTTCAATGTTCTTCGCTCTTTAGGGTTCATGGTGACTGGAAATTGTCTAGACCTCAAGTAGAATATAATATCTTTATACCATTCTGAAATTTTCATGGGTTCTCCTACTAAAATCAGAATTACTCCATCCAAAGAATCACTATTTGAAATGAGCTTACATAAACCCTGTCCTTTAACTACTTTTAAAGGCTTAATTTCAATATCATATTCTTGAATCTTTTCAAGCCAATTTTCCCATTTTCCTTCTCTCAATTGCTGATTTAAAAGCATCTTCACAAGAGAGGATGGAACGTATGCAGTGACATGAGAATTTAATATATAAGTCTGAAAGTACGCCACTACTTTTACAAGATAAAGGGCTTACTTCTCCAATTTTGAAGATCTCAATTCATAATCATGAAGGTTCTTGATCATGAAACTAATTGGCAATTCTTCACCCTTGGTATTTCTCTGAGTAAGAACATATGCAACAACCGTTTCTGTAGAGAATGAATAAATGATGAAGTCTCTTTGAAAATATGGGCTAATGAGGATTGGAGTTGTAGTGATTTCCTTTTTGATATTATTAAAAGCTTCCTGTGTATCCATGGTCCATTCAAACCTTTGGTCCCTTTTCAACAATAAATTGATTAGCTTCACAATACTTGCATAGTCAGGGAAAAATCTTCGTACAAAGTTGATTTTTCCACAAAATGAATGAACTCCCTTCTTAGATGATCAGGGGTTGAGTTCATTTATAGCTTTAACTCTTTCTGGATCGATATAGATTCCTTCCTTACACACAATATGACCCAATAGTTTTGTTTCAGTTACAACATATAATGTTTTTTTGGATTTAAAGAAACACCATATAACCTACATATGCCAAAAACTTTCCTCAGATGATGAATGTGACCGCTCCTTGTTTTTGAGTGTACTGTTAAATAATATTGATAGTCCACCATGAATTTTCCTATCAATCCCTCAAAATCATGATCCATAGCCCTCTAAAATGTAGCTGGAACATTTTTGAAACCAAAGGGAATCCGACCATATGCATATGTCTCCCAAGGTGTTATGAAAGTTGTCTTTGCTCTGTCTTCCTTAGAAACTAGGACTTGATTATACCCATAAAAACCATCTAACATGGACATGCATGATGATCCTGTGACTTTTTGGAGAAGAAATTCCATGTTAGGAAAAGGATAATTGTCCTTTACACTTGATTTGTTAAGATCCTTGAAATCTACACACATCCGAATCTCCCCCGTCTTTTTTCTCACAATGACAGGGTTTGAAAGCCAATCCGAATGTCTAATGGGGTATATTATTCCATCTTTCTTTAATTTTTCCAATTCAACCTTTACCAATGGTTTTAATTTGGGATTCATTATCCTTATATTCTACTTGACATGATTTTCCCCTTCTCTTCAGGGAATAATGTGTTGACATATTGTTTTATCATATTCCTTCAAATAATCGTAATTCCATGAAAACACATCAATATATTTTTTAAATAGTGCAACATATTGATCAACTTCATGAATTGTGCAATCAACTCCCAAATTGACATATTTTGGGGAACTATCAGTTCAAATATTAATATTTCTTGTTTCTTGGACTTTTCGGAGTGATGCTTCTTCCAGGAGGTTTTTAGCATGATCGTATCTTGTAAAAAAAGACTCAGATTGAATACAATTCCTCGAAACAACAATTACACGATTATCCTCATCTTCATCATCATTCGTCAATTTTTTTTCCAATTCTTCATCATTCTTAAATACTTGTAAATACTCCTGATTGTTGGGTACAAAAGGTCAAGATATTCATTTTAATTGAAAATGTGTTTTTCTATGAACATCATCTGGGTTTGATAGTGAGGCCGCCAAAGCTAATGAATCTGCCTTCTGATTTTTATCCCTTGGGATGAAAGATATGCTGAAAGAGATGAAGGTTTACATCAATTCGTTGAATCTTTTGAAATAAAATTTGAGTCTTTCCTTTTTAATATTATATCTTTGGGTAACTTGATTTATTACCAACTCATAGTTTCCTGTCACAATTAAATGTTCTATCTTCATTTCTCATGCGAGAATCATTCCTTGAATCAAAGCCTCATATTCTACTTCATTATTGGTGCACGCAAATTCAAGTCTGATAGCATGTGGATGCATAATCGTTTTTGGGCTTATAAGGACGATTCCAACACCAGTCTTTGAATTTGAGCAAGCTCCATAAAATGAAATCCTCCAATAACCTTTAAACTGATGCTTTTGATTCTCCATGTCTTCAATCTACTTCATGTCTAGGATAACATAGTTTCTAATTCCAACGTCTATATAATCTTCCATTAGTTTATTATCCTTCTTTTTGAAGGAAAATGACCTCCATGATTCACGAGGGACATTAATCATTGCTCCTTATTTATCTGGAAGCATCATGCAACTTCCATCATTCATTATATACCCCCCGATCATAGATTACCAATCTCTTCTTAAGACAACTCCATATGCAGGAGGAATATCCACCACAAAAATATTGAAAACTGTAATAATATGGGGAGCCACCATGATTAAAGCATACCAATATTTGATTTCCCCATAAGTTGGGACATGTTTGGAATCAATTACATATATGATTTCACTTGTTTCATAATATTTTGTGCAACTCATACCCAATTCCTCCATGACCGCCAATGGCATAATATTGTTGGTCGCGCTAGCGTCAACTAAACAATTATGAAGTGAAACATCATGATTTTCAATTGAAATATAAAAAGGTGATATTTTACCTCTCAACTTGATAGTTGATGTGTTCTGGCTTTGCTTTGGACTTATAACAAAAACCTTCATTCTTCTAGATGGATCATCCAACAATCATAAAATATTTTCCCTTTGTTGAGGGATTTTTACCATTTTTGTAAAAGGAAGAGTTATCCTCATCTTACTCAAATCCTCTACAACATTGTATTTCATCTGGGGAGGGTTTGACACCAGGTGTTTCTTCTTTCTTTCAGTGCTATCTATCAAATTTTTATTTGCCTCTTTCTCATTAACCTTTTCTTTATCTTTTTCTTTAATTCTTTCCTTTTCCTTTTCAAAATAATCTTTATTTTTGGATTTATTTACAATGCTCGTGATTGGGAAACATTGTCTTGCAAGTCAGGGTCATTGTCGCCTTCTTCAAATATATACATGGATGTCTCGCATCCTTCCATCTATACAGTTTTGAAAATTTCATCAGGTAAATAATCATTTCCTTGCTCAACTATTTGCTTGTCATATATATCATTTAGAACAATTGCATTTGGGATTGGTTCCTGGGAACCTGTTGTCTTTGTGGGTTATTAGTGTTTTCAAACCTCACTCTCTTTTCTTGTGGATGGTTCCTTCTTTGCTCTTGGACCAAAATTCTTGGATTTTATACATAATTATCACCTCTTCTTAATCTGGTTATCTCATTTTGAATTTTCTTGATGGTTCTATTCATTTGTGTAATCTCAATTCTTTTCTTAGTTTATTTTTCCGCAACAGGGTCTATCTTCACATCTGGTATGGTTCCCTTAAAAAACCCTCCTCCAATGGCTTGATTTTGGATCGGTTGCAACTTCTGCTCATCATTCTATCTCAAACTAGAGGCTCCTTGATCATCAATATTTAGGCCTCCCAGCTGCCTCTGTACTTTTCCCAAGATAATATCGGGGTCAACACCCGTCTCAATCATACTTTATTCAATCTTTGTGGCCTTAATCATTGCTTCCTCCAAGTTATTCATCTGGGATGTTCTAATAGAATATTTTACATTTGGGGGAAACACATTCTTATAACAACCAAGTATCATTGGGTCATTCAACCTTTTATCTTCTAGAATCTTACTCAGGTTTCTATTGAACTTGAGATTAAAATATCATATTATCTCATTCTTCCTCAAGCCAATTTGGGTGAAATTAGTGAGAAGGGTATTATATGCAATTGAGGGAGTGAACATAGTCAGGAACATGGATTCAAGGTTGTTAAATGAACCAATTGACATAGTCGGTAATGTCTTATACCATTCATAGGCTTGTCCCGATAAGGTTTGAAGAAATAACCTTACCATCGCATTGTCATATTCAACATGATGAAAATCACAAACATCAAGAAATAAATCAAGGTGTCTTTTGGCATCAGTTGTTCCATCTTAAGAAAATTCATTCAAAGTACCCTTAGGGAGAACATGAAGGTCATGTTTCTCACCTCAAATATTTAGAGGGGAATCTCTAAATCTTCTTCGGTTTCCAAATATTAGGCCTTATTGATTTCTTCCACCACCTCCGTGTCTTTCTTTATGAGGTTCTCTTCATGGTTGTTCATTTCTTCCTGCCATGTATGGAGATATTTCAAGAATATGTTTTCCACTTCTTAGAATACATAGTTGCTTTCTTTTACTTCTGGTAATAGGTCCCTTGTATTCGTCTAGCTTCAATTTCAAACTTTTTCTTGTGCTCTTCGAGCTTGTCTTTCGTTTCTTCGATATTGTCGCTCCTCTCTCCTTTGTCTACAAAGGATTTCTCTTTCTTATTCTTGGACCAATGTCTACCAAGATATTTCCAATTCTTCCTTGGTCTCGAATTTCATTATTACCAAATTATATAACTGATGCAAGATGCTTAATTGATTATTCAATCCAATTTCTAGGCGGGGTTGATCAATGTGGGGAAAAGTCATGTATTTTTCAAAAGATGGTAAACTAGATTTCAAATTTTCAGTTGGTTCCCCAATATGGTCACCAAAAATGTTGACTCTTGAATTTGCCAGGACCAAAACAATAACCTCACGAGGATACAAATCCCCCTGCATTTTTATAGAGGTAGTACTCCTCTTTGTTTTACGATACTCTTTGAACTCTAGACTTTCAAAATAATATAGGACTTTGATAAATTACACCATGGTATTCAATGAAATGTAAGGGTTACAAAAAATAAAATGTTTTGTTTTATTAGAGAATTCCTCAGAGATGACCAAGAACCTCACACATCACATATTTGAAAAATATAAGCAAAATTTTCTCACATCCATCATAGTTAAACTAAAGATTTCTGATCACATAAAAATAAAATAAAATGGTTTGCACACATAAGAGGACTTTAATAGAATAAACACATGTGGAGCTCAAATAAAGAAAATGATAGATCGATATCAAATATTTTATACTCAAAACTCATATTTATAAAACACCATCAAAATTGATCCCGAAATAGTTCTCTTGGGATTTATGAGAAATATAAAGTATGTTACAAAGAATTGAAATTTAAATGCAATTTTCCATAGGACTAGGATTGGGGCTCTTGCGGAACATAAAACAAATATAGACACAAATTAAGATTTGGAAAGAATAAGGTGTGCGATGACAGAGTAGCAAGACCTAGAAAGAAGACATGAATAAGTTATCAGATTTTGGTTAAACCTTTCTAGTCAAAGAAGCAGAGTAACTGGATGAAAAACTGAGAAAGAAAGCAAGATGTGATCAACTCAAACTTACTATGATGGTCTCTCTCTAATTTAATTTCTTGATGCTATCCTTTTATTTTCCTTGTTGGTGGTTATAAGAACTATCTCAATTGTTGTTTCTTGGCCTTCTTTAGTTAATTTATCAATCGCCTTATTAAACCAATCTTCAATGTAATTTTTCATTGACGCACCATTTATTTCATGCTTGATTTTGATATTAAATAATTCACGTTCCAAATCTCTTAGGTCACGAGAAATGTCGTGTATTGCCTCCTCAATATCTTAATTTTTCATAGAAAAATCAACCAACCAATTATCTATCTCTCCTTCATTATATTCAATTATGTCATACAATTTCTCAGCCGATAACCCCTTTAATAGCTCCACTTGTTCATCAAATTGTTGCTTTGTCATAAACATTGAATTGAGAATTAACTTAGGATCTTGCACCTCATCAATGCTTCTTGCCAGATCTATCTCTGTGAGTCTTTTGAATAATTCTTCTCTTTTCAATATGGCTTCGCTGCATGCTTGGACAATGTTATTCAAATTCTTGATATTTTCTTTCCAACTGACATTCAACTATTTAATTCGACTTGGAGACGGAAGATCCTATTCTCTCCTTTTCAATTCTGTCATGTTTGAGACTTTTATCCCAAATGGTAAAACAACATCAATGTACAATCCTTCTTCATTCTTTAAATCAACTTGGAGATATTCATGAAAATCATGTGCCCTTGAACTAAAAGAAACAATATTTTTTTATACGTCCGATGCTTCTATTATCAATGAAATTCTCTTTTTAATGATTTTCTCTACATAACTTCGAACCACCGTGAGAAAAATAGAAGATCCTTTTAATTTAATACTAGGTGTAGTTGGTTTAACCATTATCAAAGGACTGGCCATGATTGGAAGAGGCATCAAGGTAGTTTCCAATTTTTTGATCTTCTCCTTTAATTTGGAATTTTCAACTTCTAAACCATCAATAGAGTCTTCGAATGCATCTTGAGTTGCCCTATGGATTTTGGAAATGTGGGACGGTTGCATATCCTTCAGGTCGACCACTAAGCGAGACTTTCCCATTTTATTCTTTTGGTCACTTATTTCTACAATCAACTTTTTAGACTCTTTATCAAAAACAACACTTTGAAAAGTGAAGGATTCTTCTTCACTAAAGGTCTCATTTCCAACGACTTCCAATAAAGAATTTTGCTGAGCCATTTTTCCGACCATTCTATTGCAAGAAATATGTTCTCAATATCTACTTCTAGTTCCATATCCTCCAAAGAAAATCTTTGGATGTCATTTTCTATAAGATTATCTTCTTTCTGTTGCACTAAAATTTTCCTTTTCTTTCTTACGTGCATCTTGTGTGAATTCTCAATTTTTCCAGGGGGAGGATTTTTCTCTCCCCCTCCATTGGAACTACTATTGACAATATTTTTAACTGGGTGGGCCACTGGAGCATTGCTCCTGGATGTAGTATTCTTGGGAGTAACAACTGGAGATTGAACACTTCTTTCATTGGGACCTTTTCTCCTTTTCTTGTAAAAATCATTACTGCTAAGTAATGTTTGTAAATTTCCAGCATCGTGTACATGAGTTCTTTGGCTGTTACCCTCTTTTTCTTCATTCAATATAGTTTGAATGAGAGAGTTATTGAACCCCATTGAAAGAATATGTCCAACAAAGATTTTGTTCGGATCAAAGACTTTGATATTTTCAACATACTTTAAACTCACATTGTTAAAATGATTTGCAAATTCATCAATCTTTTTTTATTTATGAAAACTCTCCAATCTTCGATGCCAGAGGAATAAACTGCTTTTTCCTTTTTTCATGGAAAAAATGTAGCCAGAAGTTATATTGCCTAGCCACCTCTATAATAAATAGTTTATCAGATACATGGTACGGGAGAAAATAAGGATTCTCTTTCGAGCAAA
This sequence comes from Picea engelmannii, assembly GCA_009831015.1. Taxonomy (NCBI): domain Eukaryota; kingdom Viridiplantae; phylum Streptophyta; class Pinopsida; order Pinales; family Pinaceae; genus Picea; species Picea engelmannii. The sequence continues at coordinate 206,513 of ML798642.1, read as the reverse complement.
ATATCCTTATGATACCGTGATTCTCCATTTTTTCTATTGTCCCCTTTTTCTCTAAAAATCTAGTAGCTTGATAAGATATCCTTGAAGTGTTTTCGCCCAATAACAAATTTTTGAAGACTGAAACAAAATTATTATAAAATTCATAGAAAAATAGAGGGGTCTTATGTCTCCATAATGCCTGATACCAGAAGGTAACTGGATCTGCTTCGCAATTCACCCTCTTACTTATGGTTAAATTTGGGAATTGACAACAATGAACAATATAAAATATCAAATAAGAGGCCATAAATACTTTTTTGTCCTTTTTATAGTGTGATAAATGGGACGAGATTTCAATAGAAATGAGTTTTCCCCAATAAAAAATGGCCCGTTCTTGTACTATAAAATAAAAAATATATAAAATGATACGAGAGATAGAAGCAATGCTTTCTTGACCTCTCAACCTGGTAAATAACCATGCAATTTCTCGATAAGGGTTTTTAAAAGACTCAAACCGAATTCTAGTTATGTCTGCTAGGATAGATGCATGATTTTCCAAATATTTCGGCAGGAGGTCAAGCCCATTGTCATGTTTCTTCAAGAATTATCTGCAATCTTCACCTTTGAAAGTAAGAATCAACTCTGACAGCTTTAACATCTTAAGAAAAACTTGAGGTGAAAGAGAAATTAGAGAATGATCTTGGAGTTGTATAATTCTTTGACTTGGCACGTACTTTTCCACACACCATGAAACAAGTTCCTTACAATCAAAAACCTCAGGAACACACCCAACACAAGCGATTCCAGATACCCAAACTACATCTTTCTGTGCATGAGGAGAGGAATAATACGAATATGATTTTGACAAAGGGAAGTTTTGGTCTGCACGACCAAATATGTTCAGAGTATCACCACAAAAATGTTGTCTAGATGATGTTGCCATAGGTGATGGTAATATTTCTTCAGCTGGATAATAACCTCAAATAAATCTTTTCAGAGAGATCATGATAATTTAATCCCTTGGAAAATGAATCTTTAATGAGATTTAATGAGTAATTTCTTGAGCCTTTTGTCATTAATGATGATATTTTCGGAGCTTGCACAACCATTGTTAGCATTAAACAACACTTAATGTGTATTGGGATAAGAAACAAATGGCGAGGATGAACGAGAGATAGTTTGAATATAAAACTTTTCATGAACCCAAGAACCTACGAACCCACAGTTGTATGGATGATAAAAAATATACTAAGTGTAGAAATATGGTCGGTCAGACTTGCATGCAAGAGGAATAAAATATTTTGGAGCTCAACACCTGCGACAAGGTTGATGGTCAAAATGTAGATCACGGAACTTGGGGTGAAAAGTGAAGGCCATAGAACTTGGAGGATGAGGGATTGAACCCACAAACCCGTGCAATTGAAAAATGGATAAGTGTAGTAGTGGAATCATGACATGAGCAATTGGGTGGAGATGAAGGTCCACCAACCCGCGAATCCATGACTCACTGAAATGTGACTAAGTATAGTAACTAGACAGGGAGAGAAGAATGGATAAAAGAGAAAAGGGAAATAAGAGGAGGTGTAGAAGAGGGAAAATAAATGGAAAAAAAAAGAAAGTAGGGAAGATAGAATGTGGGAGGAAAACAAGAAAGCACGAAATGATCTCAACAACTGGATCCAACTGTGGGATGATAAACCCCTGTGGGTTGTCAAGAATCCAAAATCTTCATGACCAGATGCTTCTATCCATTGGGCTATGGAGTTGAAAGGTAAGGATATACAAACTAAGTAAATGAAAATTATGTACAAGGAAATAATAAAATTTCAGGCAAAAAAACCTTTCAAATGTTTCCCATTAACAAGAAGCATTAACATTTTACCCTTCATATCTTTGAGCATATGAACATTACAACCCATGATCCTTTCAATGATATATGGTCCAATCCAAAGTGCTTCGAATTTTGTGTGCATCGATGGTTTCTCCTTAGTTTTTTTCTAGAGTAAGACCAATTCTCCTTTTTAAAAATTCTTTATGGTTGCGCTCTGATCAAAATATGTTTTTATACTTTGATGTCTCTAAGAAGTTCTGTTCAAGGATGTATTTCATTCTTTCTCCAATTTCAATAATTGGTTCACTCTCTTTTGCATAGGTGAACTGTCTTCTGCATCCTCTCTATTAATTACAAAAGTCAAGGAATTTAACTCAAGGCTAATTGGCATTTTTTCTTCTTTCCCATAAACCAACGTGTACGAAGACATCCTAGCAGTGTCTTTCATAGTCATTTTGCTCGCCCACAAAGCATCTGTCAATTTAAAATGCCAATTCCTTTGGTTCTTATCAATAGTTTTCTTCAATATCTGAATGCGTGTCTTATTAGTGGATTCTACAAGATCATTCCCTTGTGGATAATAATTTGATGACTGCCCCATAAAAATCCCATATTCTCCACAACATTATGTAAATTTTGAACCAATAAAAATTGATCCATTGTCAGTAATGAATTTTTCTGGGACACCAAACCTTGAAAAAATATTATCTTTGAGGAACTTAATCAACTCTTTAGAATCAACCCTTTTTAATGCTACATCTTCCGATCACTTTGTGAAATAATTTGTAGCGGTGAGGATATATGTATGTCCTTTTATTGAATTTGGACTTATTGGTCTAACAACATCAAGTCCCCATTGGGAAAATGGTTGTTCTACATACATATGTTGTAATGGCATTACAATTTTTTTCATTTTTCGTGAAAATTGTTGACAAGGTACACACTTCCTTATGGTAGCATATGAGTCTTTAAAAAATGATGGCCAATAAAACCCAACTCTTATTATTTTATGGGCTGTGGAAATATGCACAAAATTTCCACCACATGTACCTTCATGGAATTATTTCATCAATTCTTGAGCTTTCCTTTGATCAAAACATCTCAACAATATGCCATCATAGTTCCTTCTGAACAATATATCAACAATCAACACATATTGATTTGACTTCATTTTCAATGTTCTTCGCTCTTTAGGGTTCATGGTGACTGGAAATTGTCCAGACTTCAAGTAGAATATAATATCTTTATACCATTCTGAAATTGTCATGGGTTCTCCTACTGAAATCAAAATTAATCCATCCAAAGAATCACTATTTGCAATGAGCTTACATAAACCCTGTACTTTAACTGCTTTTAAAGGCTTAATTTCAATATCATATTCTTGCATCTTTTCCAGCCAGTTTGATCATTTTCCTTCTCTCAATTGTTGATTTAAAAAAATCTTCACAGGAGAGGATGGAACATATGCAGTGACATGAGAATTTAATATATAAGTCTGAAAGTGCACCACTGCTTTTACAAGATATAGGGCTTGCTTCTCCAATTCTAAATATCTCAATTCATAATCATGAAGGGTATTTTCATGAAACTAATTGGAAATTCTTCACCCTTGGTATTTCTCTGAGTAAGAACAGATACAACGACTGTTTCTATAGAAAATGAATAAATGATGAAGTCTCTTTGAAAAACTGGGCTAATGAGGACTGGAGCTGTAGTGATTTCCATTTTGATATGATTAAAATCTTCATGTGTATCCATGGTCCATTCAAACCTTTGGTCCCTTTTCAACAATAAATTGATTGGCTTCACAATACTTGCATAGTCAGGGACAAATCTTCGTACAAAGTTTATTTTTCCAAAAAATGACTGAACTCCCTTCTTAGATTATGGGGGGTTGAGTTCATTTATAGCTTTAACTCTTTCTGGATTGATATAGATTCCTTCCTTGCACACAATATGAGCCGATATTTTTTCTTCAGTTACAATGAATAAACAATTTTTTGGATTTAAAGAAACACCATATAACCTACACTTGTCAAAAAATTTCCTCAGGTGATGAGTGTCATCGCTCCTTGTTTTTTAGTGTATCGTTAAATCATCTTGATAGTCCACGATGAATTTTCCTATCAATCCCTCAAAATAATGATCCATATCCCTCTGAAATGTATCTCCATCATTTTTTAAACCAAAGGGAATCCAAGCATATGCATATGTCTCCCAAGGTGTTATGAAAGTTGTCTTTGATCTATCTTCCTTAGAAACCAGTACTTTATTATACCCAAAAAAACCATCTAACATGGACATGCAGGATGATCTCGATACTTGTTGGAGAAGAAATTCCATGATTGGAAAAGGATAATTGTCCTTTACACTTTATTTTTTAAGATCCCTGAAATCTACACACATCCGAATTTCCCAATTTTTTTTTCTCACAATGACAGGGTTTGAAAGCCAATCAAAATGTCTAATGGGGTATATTATTCCAACTTTCTTTAATTTTTCCAATTCAACCTTTACCAATGGTTTTAATTTGGGATTCAATATCCTTATATTTTGCTTGAAATGATTTTCTCCTTCTCTTAAGGGAATAATGTATTGAAATATTGTTTTATCATATGCCTTGAAATCATCGTAACTCCATGCAAACACATCAAGATATTCTTTAAATAGTGCAACATATTGATCAACTTCATGATTTGTGCAATCAACTCCCAAATTGACATATTTTGGGGAACTATCAGTTCCAATATTAATCTTTCTTGTTTATTGGACTTTTTGGAGCGATGCTTCTTCCAGGAGGTTTTTAGCATGATCATCTCTTGTAAAAAGAGACTCATATTGAATACAATTCCCCGGGACAACAATTATTTGTTTATTCTCATATTCATCATCATTCATAATTTTTTTTTCCAATTCTTCATCATTCTTAAATACTTTTAAATACTCTTGATTGTCAGGTACAAAAGGTCAGAATATTCATTTTACTTGAAAACATTTTTTTCTCTGAACATCATCTAGGTTCGATAGTGAGGCCGCCAAAGCTAATGAATCTTACTTTTGATTTTCATCCCTTGGGATGAAAGAGATGTTGAAAGAGCTGAAGGCTTCCATCAATTCATTGACTCTTTTGAAATATAATTTGAGTCTTTCCTTTTTAATATTATATCTCTAGGTAACTTGATTTATTACCAACTTGGAGTCGCCTGTCACAATTAAATGTTCTATATTCATTTCTTGTGCAAGAACAATTCCTTGAATCAAAGCCTCGTATTCTACTTAATTATTGGTGCATGCAAATTCAAGTCTGATAATATGTGGATGCATAATATTTTCTAGGCTTATAAGGATGATTCCAACTCCACTCTCAGAATTTGAGAAAGCTCCATTAAATGACATCCTCCAATAACCTTTAACCTGATGCTTTTGATTCTCCATGTCTTCAATTTGCTCCATGTCTAGGATAACATAGTTTCCAATTCCAACATCTATATAATCTTCCATTAGTTCATTATCCTTCTTTTTGAAGGAAAATGACCTCGTGGGTTCATGAGGGGCCTTAATCATTTCTCCTTCTTTATGTGGAAGAAACATACAAATTCCATCATTCATTCTGTACCCCCCAATCATAGATGACCAATCTCTTCCTAAGACAACTCCATATGTAGGAGGAATATATACCACAACAATATTGAAATCTGTAATAATATGGAGAGTCGTCGTGATCCAAGCATAAAAATATTTTATTTTCCCATAAGCTAGGACCTACCTAGAATCAATTTCATATATCATTTCACCTATTTCATAATATTTGGTGCAAATCATACTCAATGCCTCCATGATTTTCAATGGCATAATATTGTTGGTCATTCCAGTGTCAACTAAACAATTATGAAGTGCAATGTCATGATTTTCAATTGAAATATAAAAAGGTGGGATTTTACCTCTCAACTTGACATTTGATGTGTTCTGGCTTTGCTTTGGACTTATAACAACAACCTCCATTCTTCTAGATGGATCATCCAACAATCTCAAAATATTTTCCCTTTGTTGAGGGATATTTACCACTTCTGTAAAAGGAAGAGTTATTCTCAGCTCACTCAAATCATCTACAACATTGTATTTCATCTGGGGAGGGTTTGACACTAGGTGTTGTTTCTTGCTTCTAGTGCTATTCGTCACATTTTTATTTTCCTCTTTATCATTCACATTTTCTTTAATTCTTTCCTTTTCCTTTTCAGAATCATCTTTATTTTTGGATTTATTTACAAATGCTTGTGTTTGGGAAACATTCCCTTGCGAGTTAGGGTCATTGTCTCCTTATTCACATATATACATGGATGTATCACATCCGTTCTCCTATACAATTTTGAAACTTTCATAAGGTAAATAATCATTTCCTTGCTCAACTATTTTCTCGTCATATATATCATCCAGAACAATTGCATTTGGGATTAGTTTCCTGGGAAATAAATTTTTTTGTGGACTTCTTAGAGGAGGAAGAAAGTATTTTTGAAAATATCTTAGAAGAATTAGGATCCCCATCTCACCATACATTTACTGATTATGGAGAGAAATATGAATCCTTTGAGTTTCCCATTCATGAAACCAATGGGGAAACCAAGATGAAAAACAATAATTCTTCTGCTCTTCTCCACTTCCATGGCCTTACTATAGAAGACTGTGATACTTTCTTTTTGAGTTTATATTTGTTTGTAGGACTTATGAATATACATTAGATGATCAGAATCTCAATCTCTTTCCCTCTATACTGAAGGAATTAACCTTGACATGGTTCATGATTCTATAAAGGAACACCATCAGTAGATGGGACCAAATGAAGAATTTTTTTATTGATAAGTATAGGGAATACTGCAAATATAGGGACATAAGAGATGATATATTTAGAATGATTCAAGGAGAAAATAAATCCCTAGAGGAATCTGAGGAAATGTTCTAACTCATCTACAAGAGAGATGATAATTTTTCATTGGATGAAAACTCACTGAAACTTGTCTTACTTAGATGGGTTAGAGAGGAATTCATTGAGGCCTTGAATATCATTGCAAATGGAGATAAGTTACATCTAGAGTAATATGAAATCAGGAAAATATTCAATAAATACTCTAGATCAACAAGGAAGAAGGGTAGGAATGGTAAGAGTATGGTAACACAATCATGCAAGCCTACAATTATTACTAAGAATGAAATAGGAGGATTATTGGAGGACATGAAAAACAATATTTTTCACTCACTAACCATGCAAATGGACACATTGTAGATCAAGAGGATTACATAATAAGAGGAGATGGATATGGCCATTTTTGGTCCCAAACACACAAAGAAACACCCTATAAATGAATTTCCATTGATTAATTTAGGAGTTTTTTGCAATTTGTGAAGACCCACATCCAACTAACTAGTGTCCTTCTTTGCTAGGTCCAAAATATGCTTATCAAGGGGTTGAATAGAATGTGGATCCATTATTCTTCATTAACCAAAGGAGGCAAGGGGTTCCTAGGCCATTTCAATAAGGTATTCCCTACGCTCATCCTCAATATTTTGGTGGATATAACTCACCAATACATTATCAACTTTGGTATCCCCCTAATCCACCTACCTAGCCCATGAAAAACTAGTGGAAATATTTGAATTAGGATTTCAATATATCCTACCAACCATTTCCATCCTAACCTCCAATTAAAAACCTTTAGTTGACTAACCCTCCACAAGGATGGTGACCTCCAAACCAATAGCAGTAAGAATCTATTCCTCTTCCGCCTCAACAAATAAATGCTTCCACAAGTGTTGTTCCACAACCATCAAAACAACCATGGTTACTTGCGCAACTAGCTCCTAATCCAAACAATAGGTAGGTTCAACATGAGCATAACAATGAGATAACATACCAAGCCTACTATATGGATATTTAAGATATCAATCTCATATTAGGGAAGGTACTAAAATCCCATCCTCTCACTACCAAACCTATAGAAGACAAAAGTTATGAGAGAGAGGATACCTAATCACATGTACAACCTATCCCTCAATAGGTTCCACCATATGCTGAAAGGATAAATAGACACCAAAAATAACTACACACCTACATAAAATGACCTACTAGGATAACTTAGGAACCTATGTGTTAAAATTCCTATCCTCAAAGATATTTAGAGTGTTCCTATGTACAACAATTTAATCAAAGAGGAATGCCTTAAGAAACTTGGAATGAGGAAACATGACTCTCATGTAGTCAATGTGATAGGAAAAATAACATACCTTACGCTAGGGAGAGTGTTTGTTCCTAAGTGCTTGGATCCAGGCACCCTTGTAGTATATGTCTACCACAACAAAAGTATCATCCAAAACACTTTGATAAACTTAGGGGAATCCATCAAAGTCGTGACAAAGGACACTATTATTAGATTAAGCCTTCAAGTACCACTAAGACATACACCTATTGTACTCCAATTAGCAGACATATCAACTATGAATCTCGAGGGAGTACCAGAGGATGTAATGGTGTCTATTGATTCTTGAGAATATCTAATTGATTTCATAGTTTTTGAGACCAATTCCAAACTAAATAGATTCCCCATCATCCTAGGAATATTGTGGTTGGATGCAACATTTGCATATATCAGTTGTAGGGAAATAAATATGACCATTACCAATGGTCAATATAAAAAATAACTTGCCCTCTTCCTTTCTTCCAAGCCTCTAATTAAAGAAGAAATTCCTATGTGGGTAGGAAAAGAACAAAAATAATAAGAATATATACTTCACACCATTTTTTACCTTCTCCTAACCATTGAGATATCCTTAGCCATGAAAAAATTAGATGAATACACTTTCATCTCCAATTTTATACAAAATTGGTACCTCGCTGCTATAAAAGTTGATGGTATTGATGAACAAGGACAACCACAACAACTTGAAACTTTTTATGATTTGAAATAAAGTTTATGTATAAATTTACTCACTACTTATATTGAAAAAAAAAGTCAAAACAATGGAAATATTCTCTTCAAAAACTCTGAAAATGAGCACTAGTTGATTGATGAACACGAGTAGAAATTGTTGGCTGTCTTTAGGAATCATATTACAAATTTTTCATGGGATTACAAGGACATGAAATGAATTCATATGAAAATTTGTGCTCATCATATTTACATAAAATATGATTATATACCCATTAAGAAAACTAAAAGGAGAACAAACCTTTCTCTAAAGGATATTGTCAAAGAATAACTACTAAAAATCTAAGATGCATGATTCATTTACCCTATTTCCGATAGTGAATGGGTCTCACCCTAAATTATTGTGCCTAATAAGAATGGAAAATGGAGAGGGTGTGTTGATGATAGAGAACTCAACAAGGCCACTAGGAAATACCATTTCCCCTTTCCTTTCATTGATCAATTGCTAGATGTCATGGTAGGAAAAAAATACTTCTTATTCTTAGATGGGTTTAGGGGGTACAATTAGATTTAGATTATCCCTACAAACCAAGATGAAACCACATTCACTTGTCTTTGGGGCACATTTTCCTACAAGGTACTTCTCTTTGGTATTTACAATTCTCTTGCAACTTTCCAAAGAGATGTATTGAATATATTTTCAGACCTCATCCATGACAATGTATAAATTTACATGAATGCATTTACACCTCATGGAAACTCCTTTTAGGAATCCTTTACCAACCTTGAGAAAGTAATAAAGAGGTATGAATAAATGAACCTCTCACTTAGCCATGAAAAATTCAACAACCTTATGAGTGAGGGGGTTGTCTTAATTCACCATATATCCTCTAGGGGGATTGAAGTGGATCAAAGGAAAGTGAAAATCATTAAGTATTTTCCTACACCTCAAAATAAAAAATATGCAAGGAGGTTACTTGAACATGTAGTATATTATAGGAGGTTCATAAAATAATTAAGTAAAGTGGTCTTCGCTTTGTTTACCTTTCTATCTAAATACAATGGATTCTGATAGACAACAAAATGCCAAAAAACATTTGAATTTTTAATGAAAAAATCATAATGACCCTTTAGTTTTCAAGGGCCTAAGTGGAAAAACCATTTTCACATTCATACTGATGCATTTGATAAGGAAATAGGGGTAGTTTTCGGCCTACAAGAAGACAAAATTCCTTTTGCAATTTATTTTATCAACAAATTTTTATTTGGTGCAGAGATGAATTATATAGTTACAAAGAAAGAGTTCCTTGCAGTAGTTTATTCCATTAACTAGTTTAGATACTATGTCACAGAGTATCCAGTCTTTATGCATACAAATAATTCTACCATTAGGTATTTGATGAAAAAACCTGACATTAATGGTAGAATTATTAGATGAATTTTATTGCTGCACGAATTTGAACTAACAATACTTGAAAAGAATGGCAAACACAATGTTGTTGTAATTTTTTTTTATCAAGGCTAACCGATATTTTAGATGGCGAGGTGGTATATAAAAACATTCCATATGATAATATCTTTGCAATCTTAGTAGAAACACCCCTGTTTGCTGACATAGCCAATTATTTAGCAATAGAGAGGATTCCTTAACATTTCGCCTATAGGGAATGCTACAAAATCATAAGAAAAGGTGGCACTCCAATATATAGATCAAATCTATAAAAAATATGTATAAGACTACTTTTTAAATTACTTGGGATAAAAAAGACTTGTATGGTGAAGACACATGGTGGGTATAAGAATATAAAGACCCATAACCAAGAGATAAAAGCTAAGCATAGAGAGGAAACGTCGAACACTAGAGTAGAGAGCCATAGTCAAGCACCAGAAAAAGAGACAAAACACAAATCACACAAGTATATCTAAGATCCAGAGCTTACCAAGATAACAAATTTCAGATTATTGAGTTTTATGGAGCCAAAAACCTCCAAAATGTTGATATTATGGTAGCTACAGAAGGTATTTACCTCCACGTGTAAACCTGAAGATAATAAAATACTTCTGAAAGAAAGAAGAAACCATAATGAGTTGGCTAATAACCCTAGAATACTTGTCGGCTCAAGAAGATAATTTATATTAGGTTATTAACCTCCAAGAGAAGAAGTCGGCCAGAAATAATAATAATATACTGAACATATAGGTACCCAGAAGGAGAGGCCGGCCCCCGTAAGTTTGCCAGAACCACTATAAATACAGGGTGCCAGTCTCTCATTTGACACATCTCAACAGTTCCAGAGAGCCAGTTCTGCGCAGTGCAGTTGTAGTCTTGTGCATAAGTTTGGAGGAGAGCTGCCGGTGCAACTGTTGCAGCTAGCAATTACGTTTTGGCTTGGACTATATCTTGGCTATGGTTTGGACTATCTGATCATCTCTTTGTGATGCGCTATCCTTGGGGAAAGGCGCGCTACCCTTTTTTTGGCTATCTAGCCTAGGGTTTGCTTCCAGAGTGATTCTCTGTCAAGGTTAAGGTGCTTGGAGGGTGGCTTCAACCTATGGCTGGGTGACAAGGGTATTATCAATGGTAAAATGAGCACACATATTTCATATTCTAACAGGTTATGGGCCCACACCTCCTTCATTCAGTCTAAAAGCTGGAAGGAAACATAGCCGCTAGGATATTGAGCTCGCTGAGGAACTGCCGCTAGGGTTACTAGCAGGAGTAGCTTCCAAGACACTGCAGCTAGGGTTACTAGCAGGTGCAGTTGCATAAACCCTAATCCTCTTGTTGAGGTACCTTAAGTGAAATGATTGACCTAATCTCCAGATATATTAGTGCGCCCTAGCCCAGCGCATCTCCTGGTACTCTCAGAAAGCCAAGACGTGAAGTTTGAATTTTTGGTCAAATCTAGGGTTGACCAAGTCAAGCAACCATGAATTAATCTATGAAGTCAGAGAACAAGCTAGATGGAGCCTTTAACTTCAGAGCATGGAAGACAAGGATTGACCTCATCCTTGCCAAGAATAAAGTGTTGGATATCGTGAAAGGAAATACCGTGAAGCTAGAGTTTGAAGAAGGAAAAGAAAAGGAACCGCAAAATGTTGCAGCTATGGAGAAGTTCAAAGACAGTGATATCAATGCTATGAGTATCATAGTGGAATCTATAAAATACCACTTGATACCCTACATATCCCATCTTGAATCATCAAAGAAGATGTACGATGCCCTAACAAATCTCTTCTAGGTCAGAAACATTGGACAAGTAATGAGTCTGAAGAATGAGCTCCGTGACATGAATATGAAGGATGACGGAAACATAACATCATACCTTATGAGAATATCTCAGTTAAGAGATCAACTACAAGATATTGAAGAGATCATCTTAGAGAAGGAGTTGGTAAACATAGTACTCAATGGTCTTCCCAAGACGTGCATTTTCCGCAAGCATGAACACAAGAAAGGAGTATCCGACATTTGAAGAACTTTGGACTTGTTGTTCTCAAGAAGAATCGAGGATCAGTGCAAAAGAGAAACCCCAAAAGAAGTATGATGATCAAGCCTTCAAAACAAGATTCAAGAACTTCAGGAACAAAAGGAAGTTTGGTTCAAGGAAGAAGCCAAATCAAGAGAAAGACCTTTCAGAAGTACAATGCTTCAACTGTCGAAAGTATGGTCACTACAAGAATCATTGTCCCGAGCTAAAGAAAAGGAAGGAGAAACACAAAGAATCAATTGCCAAAGAAAAGGAACCTACAAAGAAGACTAAGTAGGATGGAAGAGACTTCTTCTTCTAAAGGTAACAAAACTCTTCTTATTTCTTGTACATATTTTGTTTGCATCGTCTCTATACATATCTTGTATATCTATCTCTTGGAAGATAATGTGTTCCAAGAAGAACTATACCTATGGAAGAAAAACACGATAAGAATGGATATCATTAGATAATACACATGAAAGGATGAAATACAAATCATGGGGAAGATATTGCAAGATAAGACGAATCAATCATGAAGAGACTCAAAAGAAGAAAAGACAGAAAGAAGTCAGCAATCGAGAGGAAATTGAAAAAAGACTTATGACGTTTTGTAGAAGACAACAAGACGGAAGAGTGGACTCTGTTAGACAAGAGAGTCGATTATATAATGTAGAAGAAAATAAGGATTCAGATGGAAGCGTGGACTCTGTTAGATGGAGGGAGCCGATTATATGCACTCATACATGAAGCAAGGATTAGGAGGGAGCTAATCCTACGATCCATTGAAAATGATGAAGTATATATTCATGATAACAGCCATGAAAGACAATACATATCCAGTTCAACCTCAGAAGAAGTCTTCTTCGAAGAGAAGATTTAAAGTATCCCTGGTTGTCCATCCACATCTATGATCCTGTGATGAAAGAAAGAAATGGAATCTTTAGGGCATGGAATCTACTCCATGGACCCAAGAGCTAAACAAGAGGAAGAACATGAAGATTCAAAGAAAGAAAGAAAGAGAAGCCAGAACAATCAGTCATTGTATCAAGAATCACAAGATTGTCAGCCTGATATAAACTCAATAAAAACAATCAAGCAGAGGAACTGAAAGTCATGATGAAGAACAATGTATGGAAGACTTATGAATGAAAGCATTGAGAGATCTAGAACTAGAGGTTCTCCCAGATGGAGGGAGAAGACTATGATGCTTATTTGTTCTAGTAAACCAGAATTATCTCTACATGAGTCATTATATCATCCGCAACATCCATGAGTTGGAGTTCTACATAAGATGAATGCAAAGAATGTTCTCCAGAGAAATTGAATAAAGAGCAATCTCAAGACTTTGAGGCATATCAGAAAGAGACCCTTGTATGCAGATAGAAGAAGATAACTTGGTGGAGAACCTCTAGTGCACAAAAAAAACGTGGTGAAGATTTCCTATAACATCAAGATGATTACTCAGTAGATCAGATCTCACGATGGCAAAAGAAGTGCCACATGGATATGTTCCAGTTTTCCAACAATGATATACTCTATTGTTCAAAGCTACATAAAGCCTTCACAGAAAATCAGTGTTCAAAACTAAAGTACATTTGAAATCAAGCATTACAATATCCGTGATGAAGTCCATAAAGGAGAAAGTGGTTCTCCAATATATATCTCCACAGATGAGCAGATAAGCAGACATTTTGGTAAAGCCTCTATCCAAGATGAAAGAGTTTGCGTACTCAAGCTGGAGCTCGTGGAAACGACTTCCTTATTGAAAAAGGAAGGGATGATTCCCAGGTTGGGAGGGAGCACTAAAAATATTATTGAAGACATTCATTTTGAAGATTGAAAAATAGTCCATCTTGGATAGATGCTTTCATGTTCGGAAAGTGGATTGAGATTTCTGACAGACAACGATTTCCCATTATGGTTAACGTGGGAAATGGTCCAGATTGTTGATGTATCATAGACAATGACTTCCCATTATGGTTAACATGGGGGGTGGTCTAGGGCAGTCTCTCTTCTTGAGGGTTACTCAAGAAGATTGGCCTGCCTCACCGGACAACGATTTCTCATTGCGGTTAACATGAGGAATGGTCCATTTTGGAGGTTGATACATGAAATTCTTTTCCTCTTGTGGTTAATAGAGGAAATGGTCCGGATAGTCATTCCTTAGGGTTTATACATTCTCTCCAGGGTGTACTTTGATTAGTGTAGGAGGAATGGCCTAGGGTAGGGAATGGTCCATCCTAAAAAATCAGGGACAGGCATTCCTTAGGGTTTATACATTCTCTCCAGGGTGCACTTTGATTAGTGTAGGAGGAATGGCCCAGGGTGAGGAATGGTCCAGGCTCAGAAATCAGAAAAAATCATTCTTCCTTGTTTGAGAAGAATAGGGCAGATAGCCCATTGTTGATTTTCTACACTGAGGGAAGATATTCTTTTAGATCTCACAGATGTGAGTGAAATATTGGCCCAAATGATTTAGTTTATTTTATAACATTGTTTCTATGCAGGTTGCTATCAGATGTTTGTTATGAAGACTATATGATAGTAGATGTATACTACTATGGTGGATATGTTCCACTGTTCGTGACTATACATTGCTAATCAAGTACTTGTGTGTTACTTGGTGTGGTAATGTACCAATGGATTGTAGTTATGTTCCACTATGGATAGACACATTTGTGTTCTATTTTGTTCTGATTGCCTTGAAGACTATCAACAGTTTATTGGAAATAATTATCAGCCAGATGGATGATGAACACAGATTTTCCAGACAGAAAATGGTTCAGAACATTTACTCTTCTAGATTAGAAGAATGGCTCTTGTATCACTCTGTGGAGTGAGCATCATGTCTAATTACTTATATAGAGTATGGTTTCGAGAGATGATGCAGCTGATGATGATGATGGTGCTCATGATCTAGTCTATATAACCATGTTGATGCTACCGGGTGAATGGCATATTTTGTGCTCAATACCATTACCTGTAATACCTCCCTAGCTAGGAGGGAGTGTTGATATTATGGTAGCCACACGAGGTATTTACCTCCACATGTAAACTTGATGAGAATAGAATACTCTGGAAAGCAAGAAGAAACCCTAATGAGTTGGATAATAACCCTAGAAGACTTGTCGGCTCAAGAAGATAATTTATATTAGTTATTAGCCTCCAAGAGAAGAAGTCGGCCATAAATAATAATAATATAATGAATAGACAGGTACCCAAAAGGAGAAGTCAGCCCCAATAAGTTTTCCAGAACCACTATAAATACAGGGCACCAGTCTCTCATTTGATACATCTCAGCAGTTCCAGAGAGCCAGTTCTACGCAGTGCAGTTGCAGTCTTGTGCACAGGTTTGGAGGAAAGATGCTGGTGCAAATATTGCAGCTAGCAGTTACGTTTTGGCTTGGACTATCTCTTGGCTAGGGTTTGGACTATCTGATCAGCTCTTTGTGATGTGCTATCCTTGGGGAAAGATGCACTACCCTTTGTTTGGCTATCTAGCCTAGGGTTTGCTTCCAGAGTGATTCTCTGTCAAGGTTAAGGTGCTCAGAGGGTGGCTTCAGCCTATGGTTGGGTGACAAGGGTATTGTCAATGGTAAAATGAGCACACATATTTCATATTATAACACAAAATGTGGAAGCATGATCCGTAAAGGATTAAAAAATGAAAATATTGTATTTTCAACACATAACCTTAACTAACCAATGGCCAACATGGAGGAAACGATGTAATCTGTATCTTTATATTTTGGTGATATATTGGTTTTGATATATGTCAGAGGTTGTTTTTCACCTTGAGAGAATTTTTATCGACTTTAAATCAATTTTCTATGTATACCATTATGGTGTTGTTGTAGAAGACAACAACCTACCAAATATTGTATTATAAATAAATTTGGGACCCTTCTTTCTTCATTTTTCAAAAAACTAAAATTTTATTTTAATTAAACGATGATTTTTCAGTTTTGTCAGTTTTGGTCATACTCCCAACTTTTTGAGTTTTCATTCAATTAATGACATTTTATTTTTTGGATGTTTTTTATTTCATAAAGGTTTTGATTAAAATTTCGGCTTTCAAAATTTTCATTTCACATATTTGTTATGATTTCTTTTCATTTACATACATTCCAACGAGCTACAATATTTGACAAGCTACTATTTTTGATTTATTAATGATTTTAAAACTAATGTTCTAACAATGATCGATCATAATCTACGAAATCCTACAATGTTCAGATTATTGAGTTTTATGGAGCCAAAAACCTCCAAAATGGGGAAGCATGATCCATAAAAGATTAAAAAATGAAAATATTGTATTTTCAACATATAACCTTAACTAACCAATGACCAACATGGAGGAAACGATGTAATCTGTATCTTTATATTTTGGTGATATTTTGGTTTTGATATATGTTAGAGGTTGTTTTTCACCTTAAGAGAATTTTTATCGACTTCAAATCATTTTTCTATGTATACCATTATGGTGTTGTTGTAGAAGAAAACAACCTACCAAATATTGTATTATAAATAAATTTGGGACCCTTCTTTCTTCATTTTTCAAAAATCAAAAATTTTATTTTAATTAAACAATGATTTTTCAGTTTTTCAGTTCTGGTCATACTCCCAACTTTTTGAGTTTTCATTCAATTAATGACATTTTCTTTTTTGGATGTTTTTCATTTCATAAAGGTTTTGATTAAAATTTTGTCTTTCAAAATTTGCATTTCACATATTTGTTATGATTTCTTTTCATTTACATACATTCCAACGAGCTACAATATTTGACAAGCTACTATTTTTGATTTATTAATGATTTTAAAACCAATGTTCTAACAATGATTGATCATAATCTATGGAATCCTACTTAGCCTATCATAACTTTGATACCTATGATCCATGAATAACTGTTTGATATCTTGTTGTGGTACGTTAGGTTTGATATGATCATCATAAATTAAAATCAAGTTAATGGAACATTAAATCAAGGTCCTTTCAAACTGCATATGAACAATGCTCCTTTCCTGAAGTGCACTGATTTGATTCCACGTATAAATTTTAACTGAATCACCGTATTCATGAATTATTACCTATGATGTTTCTTCCTTGAAATAAGTTTTTGTTTCAAGTATTGAAGCTCTATTTTCATTTACTTGCAAGTGAGAGTCTGTTAGGTTTTGTTTGTGAGGGTTTTCCAAACTGTAGCCTGTCAAGATGGGAATGATTTCCAGAGTAGAACCAGGTGTCGAGCTTATTGAAGCTTAAGAAGATTGTTTTCCAACTTTTGAGAGGGTTGGTTGGTTAAAATTTATGTGCATGTTTAATGGTTACAATGTGCAGGTCACCAAAACTTTCACACAAACTTTCAATGGTGAATGCGCTAAAATTTGGGATATAGAATTACAACTAGATGAAGAAGTAATAGCAAGAGTGACTAATTTTCCATTAAAAGGGGAATGTTGGTCTAAAACCAAAAGGGTGAAGGAAATTCCTTGGTTTGAAATCATAGTTTCTCCCGAATGCAAATACAATTACAAAGGTATGTTCATATCCTCAATTAAAGAAAAATGGATTTTTCTATTAGTATTTATTAAGGTATTTATCACCTGTGAGAGCAGATACAACCTTTTCTTTATATATCATTTTCGAATTTTAATGGTCTTCATGGATTATGAATTGAACGTACCAATGTTCTTGCTTAAAAGTCTGTCTAAAATGACACATTTCTATCAGAGAATAAATGTCAGTTCAGAAAGAAATGTCTTTCATCATGGTTTAGATAAAATTCTCATTGAATTTCAGTTAAAACAGAATGGTGATTCTTGGGAAAAGTTTGTGAAAAGAAATCACTTTCAGCTAAATTCTGAGGCAGATTTACAATATCACTTTTCTGAAGATGAAACCCCAGATCCTGTAGAATATATTGTTCTTCCTTACCCTCATGTTTCTCCTCCTCAACAAAACACCGCGAGGGTTACTCGTAGTCAAACTGTCAAGTTTAGCTTTAGTCTAGAGTCATGTTGTTTTAGTGAAGCACCTTAGGTTTCTTTCGAAGCTTCCAAGCAAACCATAGTTTCCTTGCTTGCATCTGAGTATGACCCATTTGTTACCACAAAAAATGATGATTCCATTAGTCTAGTCTATTTTATGAACAAGAGGAAAGGAAGGAAAATATCAAGAATGTTTAGAAATAAGTCTAGGAAAACTTCAAAATCTAGTTCTCCTATCCAAGTTGAGGATGAAGAATTGGTTACAAATCAGGAAGTTTCTTCCCCAAAACATGTTTCTCCGCAGGAACCAATTGAAAAAGTTTCTAAAGAAAAAGAAAAGAAGAAAACTGAAACCTATCTTAATTTGGAGGTTTCCTTTTAGAAGGACACATATTATTTAGTGGTTCCAGTGTTACAGGCTAATATAATTGATTTAGAATTAGAAAATCAACTTCTTAGATCAGAAAATAAAGCTTTGATCGATAGCTAGAGAAGACAGGTTCCAATTTCTAGAAAAGATAAAAAGAAAAAAGAAATTAACATTAACTCACCAAGAGTTAATATTTTCGTTAATACAGAATTCAATACCATTCCCAGTAACACTTAGTGATAAAAATGTTTTAGTTATTGGTATGAGTTTAACATTTTTTAGTTCAGTTTGCATTTTAATTAATTTTAGTTAATAAAAGAGTAGCTACAAAATTTCAAATTCTGTAGCAACTCTAATTTTTGTTTTTATGTTTTTTTCTTTTCTTTTGTTTTACAGGTGTAAAATGGATGTCCTGGAAAATACGAGAAATGGGAAAATTAGTTTCCAGACATAATTCTAAAATTAAACAGTTAATAGTTTTTATTTTCATGTACTTAGTTAATTTAGTTTGGGGAATTAAACAATTTTGTTATTTTCTCATTCTAAATGGATAACTGTTTATGGTTATGGAAGTTGAATTCCATTTTTGAATTCCTTCAGTATAAAACAGTGAAGGAAAAAAAATTAAGGAGAGTTTCAGTTTTTTGAAAGAGAGCATAGCTTATGCACTGCTGTACAAGTCTCTATTTTGATACATTATTCTGAATCTCTTTGTGACTTTGAATATTAGTACAGGAAATTGGTATTTGGTACTATTACGGATATTCGGATGTTCATTTTTGAAATCAAAGTCTTATCTAGATTATGTGTTGACGATATTACATATTGATTTAGTTAATTACTGCTAATAAATTAAATCAATTTCATTTTTATTTCACACATTATTTCAGTGATTAATATGTATATGAGTTACTGCTGGGATTATAAGTCTGTGTTAATTATTTAAACATGTTTATTAATTCATTTTCAGTTGATATAATCAAATATTTGTTTTGAAAATCTGTATTTTTAGAACATTGTTTATTTTACTTAGATTCATATACTATATGAATTTGGGCCCAAACATTAGATTTTCTTTTTAAGTTTTATTTGCTTTACTTTCATTATAAATAATTTTCACTCTTTAAGAAGAAAAAAATCCTCTTTCATAGGTGTAACTTTTATGATAACTAGAATTAATCTCTTTCTTGTAAGATAGTTCGAAATCTATATATATTTATATTTCAGTTTGTTGTTCAATAAAAGATAAAATCTCTTTAATCGATTAGAAGGTGTATATATTTTGAATTTGTTTTTTTTTGTAAATTAGGATAGTTATAGGTAACTGGACCTAAACTAGTCAGAATCACCATTTACAATGGATAAGGGTTTAATTAGGACCATGACCGGGTGAATTCCTAAATGTTTAACATGGTCATGTTTGACTATCAACATTTTGGTGCTAGAAGGAGGGTCATCTGATAATGAATGACCGAAATAACCAACAAAACCATAGACCATTCAAGTATATCAACTTTTTCCACAATATCTTTTGTTACTGCATAGTTATAATCTCCAATTCGTAGAACTGTAAGTGATATTTATTCCAGTTTTCTTAGTTCTCAAGAGTTTCAACAAATAAAGAAGTGAATAGAAGAGCTTATAAATCAAGGAGAAACTTCTCAAGGATAATATGATTCTATAGATTCTGTTATTCAGGAATTAGGTGTTCTTACAAGAGCACAAAGACATAGGTTAGGTATTGAACCTATTTATTTTCAATTTCCTGTCAAGATCAGAAAAACCATAATTAAAATTGTTGGAAACAATCCTCCCTTGAATGCTCATCTACATATGTCTCCTATTCCATCTCCTCCTCCATCACCTCCTCATCAACCAAATAATATGGATGGAGTACCGAGAACACCTCGGATAACTCTAGGAGCAGTCAATGTTCCTGGAAATCAACATGATTTACCTAAAATCTAGATAAATGATTACCAAAATTTAATCCAGAATCAAAAGAAACTTTTGATAATCATATCAACAAATTTATGTTAGTTGTTAATCTGATAAGCGTTGAGCATGAAGATGTTGTATGTAGAATTTTCCCATATACTTTTGAAGGAGAAGATTCTACCATAAGAATTGGGATACTTTCGAGGATTTATTCATTAAGAAATTTGGAGACGATAAGTATTCATCTATTTTATTAGTAGAATTATCCAAAATTAGAATGGGTCCTAAAGAAAAAATCAAAGATTTCAATCAAAGATTCCTTAAACTTCTCAATAAAATGCCTAAAACATATAAGCATGGTTTAGATATCCAGATTGAATTTTATTCCTCTGCTTTACTAGTTTCCATTGCTATGTTTGTTAAACATGCAAGTAAAAGTACTTTAACTGAAGCAATGCAGGAAGCTTTAGATGTAGAAAAATAAATATCTAGTATTGCAAGTAAATCTCCAAGTGAAGATTCAAGATCTTTTATAACAGACAAGAAAGCAATCATCAAAGATGAAAGGAAAGATAAAGAGTTTTTTGACATGGAGAATTTACAGCAAGTCATGAAAACATTAGCAAATGAGATAGTTGATTTTAAAGGAAAACTGGCTGAAGTTTCAAATAAACCTTTCAGGCCATTTTTCAAAAGGAATCCACAGATTCCACCTGGTGACCAAACTTCAGAAAGAGTTAATGTCGATGATGAAGAAGGAGAGGATAATTAAGAAGTTAAAGATACTAATGTATTTTTGGATATTAATGGAATTTTTGAGGAAGATGATACATAAGAATCTCTTGCTGCTCAAACCCGAAGTAAAAATACATCTTCAACTTCTAAAACCGATACACCAACAAATACACAACATGTAGAAAACAAGTCAGTATAAAAAAGTCTTGTTGTTCCTGAAAAAATTGATTATGATATTATAGAAGATATGAAAAATCCCAGAGAAAATATTTCCCTTTATGAACTTAGTAAACTAAAATCTCAAAAGAATAGTTTATTAAGGGCTTTAGGAGTTTATGAGAAGGCAAGTTCATCATCTACTATAGTAGAAAATAAAGAAAAAGAAAATTTTTCAATAGGTCAAACTTTATCTTTTGAAGTATAAATTGGTTCAATTCTTATAGGTGATAAATCAAGGTCACATACTCCATTTCTTCTCACTTTTGAAATTTTTAATAAAAATGAGCATAATTGTTTGGTTGATTCAGGTGCATATTCTAATATAATTCCTTATTCTATTTGTCTTTAGATTAATGTAAAACCACAAAAATCAACTATTCAAATTATTCAATTAGATAGAACAAGGGTAAACGTTTTGGGAGAATTGAAGGATGTATTAATCAGATTATCATCTAATTCTAAATTTTTTCAAATAAAAGATATTATCATTGTTGATATTCAATATGCTTATGGGTTAGTTTTAAGTTGAGATTCGATTGAAAAACTTCATGGATCTTTCTCAATTGATTAGTCTCATCTTTGGATTCCATATAATGGGAAACCTAATCAGATCCATGTAATTAGGGAAAAACATATGAAACATAATGTGACATATTTAGATGGAGAAAATGAACCTATGGATTTTGCTAATAACATTGTTGGGAATTACTCTATTGATTCTTACTTTGGAAATTTTAATGTGCAAGTTTCTCCTTTCCAACCTATGGATCAAAGTTCAGAGATTGAAAATTTCTCTCAAATAGATTTTTCTTGTTGTATTAATTTTGTAGATAATTCTGTAAATTATCCATTTTGGAAACTTTATTTTGATGGATCTAAATCTAATGATGGTGTTGGTGCAGTTTGCATTATAATCATTTCTGATGGTGTAAAAACTATGTTAATATGCAGATTGGAACACCCATGTACTAATAACACCGCATAATATGATACATTAATTCAGGGTCTAAAGAAGGCATTCAACATGAATTTGCAGGACATCTTAATTTTTGGTGATTCAAAAATCGTTGTTAAACATGTAAAAAATCAAATTCATTGTATTTCTAGTCATTTGAAACATTATCAACAATTGGCTTAAGATCTCAGTAGCAAATTTTCTAATTTAATATTGTTTCTATATCTAGAATGAAAAATGCTAGTGCAAATGTATTGACAAACGTAGCTTCTAGACTTATTCCCCCTGAAGATTTTTCTCCAGATAGATTCTCTGTTGAGTTAATTTTTCGACCTTTTGTTCCCGATAACATAACAAATTTGAGGAGTCTTTAATGACGATGTTGATATGATAAATTTTATCTCTTCAGAAGGAACATATGAAAATGACATCATTGATTAAGAGTCACATGATCTTGAGTTAAACAAATCTTCTCCTAATGATAAAATTAAATTTGAAAATATTATTCCTAAATCTGTTGTAAAATTAGAAGATCTTTATGATTTAAAAGACAGATTTTAAAAACCCACAGATTGTAAAACACATAGTTCTACTATGAGTGTGGAACTTATTAATCTAAGAACATATCAAATTTCTCAAAATGTCAATCTTGGATTAGGTTGTTCTCCTTTTGAAAGAACAACTTTCATAAACCTTCTTAAGAAATACAAAGATGTTTTTTCATGGTCATTATGATGACCTGGAAAATTTTGATACATCTGTAATTCAACACACCATTCCTATGCTTTCAGAGGAAAAACCAGTTCAACAAAAGTTAAGGAAAATTCATCCTAATTTGGAAACCCAAATTAAGATGAACTTAATAAATTGCTTAAAGCAAAGATAATTTCCCTATAAGACATTCCAAGTGGGTATTAAATCTGGTTCCTATAAGAAAAAAGAATGAAGACATCCAATTTTTTATTGATTTCAGAAACCTAAACATAGATTATGAACAAGATAATTTTCCATTACCTCATACGGAGCAAATCCTTCAATCAGTCTCAGGTTTTGAAATGATATCATTTTTAGACGAAGTTTTTGGCTATATTCAAGTATTAGTTCAACTTAATGATAGACTCAAAACTACTTTCATAACTAAATGGGGAACTTATGCTTATCAAAAGATGCCTTTTGGTTTAATCAATGCAGGTGCAACTTTCCAACGAGCTATGGATATTGCTTTCCGTGGTTTAATCAATAAATCCGTTATTTTTTATCTAGATGACATTACAATTTATTCTAAGAATCGTTTATATCATATTTCTCATCTTAAACGAGTTTTCGAATGATGTCAAAAGTATGGAATTTATTTAAATCCTAAGAAATCATTTTTTTCTCTTCAAGAAGGTAAACTTTTGGGATTTATAGTTTCTAAAGAAGGAATTTCAATTGATCCTTCTAGAGTTAAAATTATTTCTGAAATTCATTTACCTCATAGTAAAAAATCTATGTAATCTTTTCTTGGAAAAATTAAGTTTGTGAAGCGTTTTATCCCAGATTTCATAGAAACAGTCTTACCCTTACAACGTATGATAAGAAAAGACACATTATTCAAATGGAATGTAATCGAAAAAGCGACTTTCAATTCTATAAGACAAATGATCATTCAAGCACCTTCTTTACTCTCTCCTAATTATGATAAGGAATTCATTCTTTATACATTTTCCTCTTAAAAATCTTATGCATCTATGTTATCACAGAAAAATGATCAAAATATAGAAGTACCTATTGATTTCGAAAGTTCAACATTGCAAGGAGCATAATTGAATTGTACTGATGTTGAAAAGAAAGCTTATGCATTTTTCAAATCCATCAAACATTTCAGACCTTTCCTTATCAAATCTCATACCAAGGTAATAGTTCCACATCCCTCAGTTAGAATTTTTCTCATTCAGAAATATTTAGGGGATAAGAGAGCAAATTGGGTAACAATGTTACAAGAATATGATTTAGAGATAAAACCTACAAAAATTGTATGAGGTCAAGGTTTATGCAAGCTATTAACTGAAACCATTGATACTACATCTGAAAATGTGGATAAGGTAAAGATCACTATAGATATACAACATGTATGTGTTACTCCTAATATTCCCGAGTCACAATATTCAGATTTAGTTTATTATCTTAATCATGGAACTGCACCTTCCCATTTGGACTTTAAAAAGAAACATGCTATAAGAATAAAATCCACACAATATCAACTTATCAATAACGTTATTTTCATAAATAATTATGATTTAATGTTACCTAGATGTTTAGAAAAACATGAAGTTGATATAGTTTTATTTGACTTGCATGATGGACTTGCGGGTGTTCATTTTGGAGGTGATACAATTGCACACAAAATTTTGCATACAGGTTATTATTGGCTGACTTTATTTAAAGAATCTCATGCATATGTTTGAAAATGTAAAAGTTTTCAAAATTCAGCTGGATGAGAAAAGGAATCAATGTTACCTTTGCATCTTGTCATTATTGAACACCCATTTGAACAATGGGGATTTGATATCATTGGTCAAATTTGTCTTAATTCCTCCAAGCAACATAGGTATATTCTTACTGCCACAAATTATTTTACAAAATGGGTGGAAGCCATTCCCTATAAATCAGTTACAACTGATAAGGCAATCTCATTTTTAGATTAGTTTATTATTACAATATTTGGTCTCCTGAACACATTAGTTTTTGATAATGCATTTTATTTTTCTACTCTATCACTTACAAAATTTTCACTTCAAAAGGGAATTAAAATAAAACATTCAACTAATTATTATCCTTAGGGTAATGATTTAGCTGAATCAACAAATAAAAATCTTTTAAAAATTATCAAGAAAACTATTAATGATAACCACAAAAATTGGCACAAGGCCTTGATCTATGCATTGTGGGCAAATCGAATTACTTATAAGGCATCATTGAGTACATCCCTAATTTTCAGTTTATGGGAAAGAGGCCATTCTTCCACCAAATATTTCTATACCATCCTTGGATTTAGTACAACCCATTGACATACATCTTTTCTCTAGTATTCAATATCGTACAAATCAGATCTTCAAACTAGAGGAAGTGAGGGATAAAGTTGGTGACCTAGTTTTGAGATGGAACAAAGCCCATGACGAAAAAGGTAAACATTCGAAGTTTCAAAAGTTGTGGTTAGGTCCTTTTCAAGTTGCTCATAAAATTGGTCCATCTAATTTTATTTTTCAAACTCTTGAAGGCATAAAAGAGTCTTTTCCTGTGAATGGGTTAATCCTCAAAAAATATTTTTCCCAAAAGATACTTCAATCCTTGTAAAATAACTGTAAATATTTTTGTATATATATTTTCGAATTTTGCCATTTTATTTCTTTCATTTTGTTTTTGATTATATTTTTGGTTTTTGATCTGACATAACAATTCAATACATCTGTTAATCAATTGTCTTTGAATTTCTTTTTAATATAGAGAGAAGATAATTTAGATTGTTTGAAATGAGAAAGTTTATTTAAAAAATCAAAGGATAAATCTTATGTCTAGTTTATCTTTACAAAGAAGTAAAAACAAGGAAAATACTCTTTAGAAAAGTCTCTTTGTGGTAATATTATGTCCCTTAAAATAAAATAATTGATTGGGAAATAACATATCATAAGAAAAACAATTTAGTTCTCATTCTATGATCAGAAATAAATAAATAACTCTCTATATCACCCCTCCTCTATTCTCGTCATTGCTCAAATGCAATCAATAATTCATGAACTAAAGACGAAAGTTGAAAGTTTAAATAAATAAAATTAGGATGTGGAAAGTATACGCTAACTCGTTGGGGTACTGAACAGGCCTGCTGGCAATGGATAAAGGCTTATATGATATTAAGGTAACTTCGTCGTGGTACTAAACATGGATGCTGGCAGCGAAACATTACCAGGTATAGTGAGTTAAACTCTTCAATTCTGACATAATGAATAGGATTTACTTATTAGTCAAATCAGAATCTTCCTTTCCCAGTCATAATATTAATAAATGTTCCTTATCCCCTCCAATGAGATAGAGTTAAAGAGTAATAGTATTGTTTTCTTTTCTTATCTTTTACAAAGTAGTCACAAATATAATTTAGCTACAATTCATAATTTTTTTTATTTCTTATGATCTGATATATTTTTCTTTGTCTTATATATAGAGATAACTGGCTTCAACAGTGTGTTTCCATTTTTTGTAGAAGACAACAACCTCCCAAATATTGTATTATAAATAAATTTGGGACCCTTCTTTCTTCATTTTTGAAAAAACTAAAATTTTATTTTAATTAAATGATGTTTTCAGTTTTGTCAATTTTGGTCACACTCTCAACTTTTTGAGTTTTCATTCAATTAATGACATTTTATATTTTGGATGTTTTTCATTTCATAAAGGTTTTGATTAAAATTTTGGCTTTCAATTTTTTCCATTTCACATATTCCTTATGATTTCTTCTCATTTACATACATTCCAATGCGCTACAATATACGACAGGCTACAGTTTTTGATTTTGAAGCCAATGTTCTAACAATGATTGATCATAATATACAAAATCCTACTTATACTGTCATAACTTTGATACCCACGATCCATGAATAGTTGTTTGATATATTTTTGTAGTACGTTAGGCCTGATCTGATCATCATAAATTAAAATCAAGTTAATGGAACATTAAATCAAGGTCATTTCAAACTGCATTCGAACATTACTCCTTTCCCGAAGTGCACTGATTCAATTCCACGTATATCTTTTTACTGCATCACCATATTCATGAATTATTACGTATGATGTTTCTTCCTCGAAAAAAGTTTTTGTTTCAAGTATTGAAGCTCTATTTTCATTTACTTGCAAGTAGGAGTCTGTTAGGTTTTGTTTGTGAGGTTTTTTTAAACTGTAGCTTGTCAACATGGGAATGATTTCTAGAGTGGAACTTGGTGTCGAGCTTATTGAAGCTCAAGAATATTATTTTCCAACTTTTGAGAGGGTTGGTTGGTTAAAATTTTTGCACATGTTTAATGGTTACAACACATAGGTCACCAAATCTTTCACATGAACTTTCAATGGTGAACGTGCTAAAATTGGGAATATAGAATTACAACTAGATGAAGAAGTAATAGCAAGAGTGAATAATTTTCCATTAAAAGGGGAATGTTGGTCTAAAACCAAAAGGGTAAAGGAAATTCCTTGGTTTGAAATACTGGTTTCTCCCGAATGCAAATCTGATTACAAAGGTATGCCGATATCCTTAATTAAAGAAAAATGACAATTTTTGTTAGTAGTTGTTAAGGGATTTATCCCCTGCGAGGGAAGATATAACCTTTTCTTTATCTATCATTTTCGGATTTTAATGGCCTTCATGGATTATGAATTTAACATGCTGGCATTCTTTCTTAAAATTCTATCTAAAATGGCACATTTCTATCAGAGAAAGAATATCAGTTCAGAAAGAAATGTCTTTCATCACGGTTTAGTGAAAATTCTGATTGAATTTCAGTTAAAACAAAATGGTGATTCTTGGGAAACGTTTTTGAAAATAAATCACTTTCAGGTAAATTCTGAGGCAGGTTTACAATCTCACTTTTTTGAATATGAAACCCCAGATCTTGTAGAAGATACTGATTTGCCTTACTCTCACGTTTCTCCTCCTCAACAAAACACCACGAGGGTTACTCGCAGTCAAACTGTCAAGTTTATCTTTAGTCTAGAGTCATGTGTTTTCAGTAAAACACCTCATGTTTCTTTCAAAGAATCCAAGGAAACTGTGGTTTCCTTGTTTACATCTGAGTGTGACCCACCGATTATCACAAAAAATGTTGATTCCATTAGTCTATTCGATTTTATGAACAAGAGGAAAGGAAGGAAAATATCAAGAATTATCAGAAATAAGTCTAGGAAAACTTCAAAAGCTAGTTCTTCTATCCAAGTTGAGGATGAAGATTTGGTTACAAATCAAGAAGTTTCCTCCCCATAACACGTTTCTCTGTAGGAACCAGTTGAAAAAGATGCTAAAGAAAAAGAAAAGGAGAAAACTGAAACCTATCCTAATCTGGAGGTTTCCTTCTTGAAGGAAAAATATTATTTTGTAACATCCCGCTCTTGTGCACACATGATTTGACATATTCTTTGAGGACACTTGCATGCAAGTGATCCGGTTCATTATATGATTGTCTTCTTTTCTTATGGATTCCGATGATGATGCTTATGGATTATGATGTTATGTCATTTGATTATCTATGTATAGATAAGTGCTATTGATGGGTTTCTCCTGAGTGTGTAGGACACTTGACAGATTGAGGATGTCGATGGCGTTAGTGGACCTCCTTGGACTCCGGATCGAGTCAGGGAGTGGACTGTATATGGTTTGGGTATTTCTATTTAGGCGTATGTGACATATGAGCAGGTATATTTTGATGTTTTTATGGATCGTTATCATGTTTCGTTGATGGATGCAGGCTGACGATTACTTTCTAATCAGACTCACATTAGGAGTAAATGGGTCATACACAACAACCAAGTATATTGAGGGAGAGGTGTGGCAACAACCCTGCCACAACCTACTAGCACTCTCTTCCTGGATTAAATTGTAGGTTAACGATTTCCTATTTTGAGAGATCCACGATGCCATGAGGACAGACTGAGACAGTTGCTTATGAAGATTATAAAGGGCATGCAAGAAGGCATGGTCATTATTCCTTATAGGCCTTTAGTCTCCCACAAGGTCACCTGATGGAGTATTGACTCCAAATGTTGGAAAACTACCAAAATCAGTCAAAGGTGAGTGTCACCCTTGGAGCACGTAGTGAGTCTTGAAGGGAACGTCATGATTTTAACACAGGTGAGTCAATGAACCTAGGTGCCTAGAAAAAAATATTTTATTTTGACAGGGTCAACCTTAAAATAAATGTTGAATGAGTAAATTTTATTAATTATAAATTTCCCTTAAAAAAATGCTAACCCTAGTTGAAATTTAAGCCTAGGTATAAATAGGGTAAGAAGAAAAAAAAACTAATTAATCGATTAATAAAAGGGGGATGAAGAAAAAAAAATCAATTAAGAATTTAAAGGAGAAATAATTTATCTAAGAATTAATTAGTGTTTATGTGCAAGACATGCTAATTTGGAACTTAGAAAAAACGGGGAAATGAATGCAAAAAGGAATGTGGAACATAGAAATGAATCTAGTCTAGAGAACTTCCTAATTAAACTCAACTAAGTTTTAAAGAAGGAGTCAATCATTAAAGGAAATTGAGGGAATAAAGGGACAACAAGGAGCGTTTTTAGGAACGCTTTTAGGATGGGTGAGGGAAATTGGAAATTAACTAAATTAAATAAATGAATATCCGGTGCAACTAAGGGATCGAGTGACAAGTGTTCGAGGGAGAGTATTCCCTAATTAATTTTTAATAAAAATAATTTTACGTGCAATTGACAAGTGTCACTAAGAAGAACTCTATAAAGTAATGGAAAGAAAGAGGAAGGGATCATGACTGGTATGTGTAAGGTTATGCTGCCGTAATTTCTTTGACTGATTTTTCTTGTGGGAGTTGGGATATCCATCTCGAAAAGAGAGTGGTAGCTCAACCTTGCGAGGTGAGTTGGGAGCTATATTTTTCTCTAGTTTTGTGTGTGTGGCCCCTTTGCAGCTCGAGGGGCTAAGGGGGAAGAAGAGTACCCCTAGTGTTGGATGAGAGGTATCGGTGAGGTCTTCACGATTAGCGATCAGGAGACATGAGGTAGTGCAAGTGCAAAACAACAACTTTAGACTCTTTGCCTCCGATTATGGTAATTCTAAACTGAGATTGCGATCATTAGTTTCAATTAAAATTGTAGTTTAGTTTCATTGCATACGCATTGCTGGGAAATATATTCAAGGTTTAATGTTTTTACTGAGATTCATTTAATCATGTCGTTGTGGTAATTCCCTCTTGTATTTATTCTCCTTAATATATTTTCCCCACCTTAGGCTTCATCACGATGTTGATTGTTCTCTGTCCCATTTTAAGATTTTAACTAAAGTTGCAACCCCGAATTGATCTGGAAAGAATTCATTGCACCTCTCCATTTTAAATTCTTTGGACTGTGTTCCCTTCTCCTCAGCCTTGACAGTTGGCCTTTGATATAGTTTTCATTTTTCACAATATTTTGTTCTTTAATTTCTCCAAGTGGTCACCTTCAATTCTCTTCATTGGGCTCAACGTTTTTTTTTTTTTTTTAATCTTTGTGCTTTCTCAGCTTTTAAATCTCGTTTTATCTCTGTGCTTGGGTGTTTTTATCTCTGCACTTTTACCATCTTTTAAATCTCATTTTTATCTCTACGCTTTGGTGTTTTTATCTCTGCGCTTGGGTGTTGATATCTCTTCGTTTTTAACGAGTAAATCGTGCCCAACCTGTGGGGGAGGCTAGCACAAGTCTTTACATTTATTTATCCACATTTTTAATGAGTAAATCGTGCCCAGCCTGTGGAGGAGACTAGCATGAGTCTTTACATTTGTTTATATGGGTTTTTATTAAGAAAATCATGCCTAGCCTACAGGGGAGGCTAGCACAAGTCTTTACATTTGTTTCTATGTGTTTTTATTGAGAAAATCGTGCCTAGCCTGTCGGGTAGGCTATCACGAGTCTTTACATTTGTTTCTATGCATTTTTATTAAGAAAATCATGCCTAGTATGCGGGGGAGGCTAGCACGAGTCTTTGCATTTGTTTCTATGCATTTTTATTGAGAAAATATTGCCTAGCCTGTGGGGGAGGCTAGCACGAGTCTTTACATTTGTTTCTATGTGTTTTTATTAAGAAAATCATTCCTAGCTTGTGGGGGAGGCTAGCACCATTCTTTACATTTGTTTCTATGCGCTTTTATTGAGAAAATCGTGCCCAGCCTGTGGGGGAGGCTAGCATGTGTCTTCACCTTTGTTTCTATGTGTTTTTATTCAGCAAATCTTGCCCAACCTATGTGGGAGGCTAGCACATGTATTCACCTTTATTTCTCTGTGTTTTTGCTGAGAAAATCATGCCCATCCCGTGGGGGAAGCTAGCTTTGGTTTTTCACCTTTATTCCACGTGTTTTGCTCCCTTTTTTCCCAACAATTTCATAATCATACCTCTGCATATCCCCCCCCTTTTTATCTCTACGTGGGTGGGAGTCCTCCATCTCGGGGTAGTTTCAATTACATAGTAAGAAGGTTGATTCTTATGAATTATGAATTGGAGTAAAATTTCGATTTAGCTTTTTACATTCAGAGTCCCTTACTGCTACACTCTCCTTCATGCTATATCATTACTGTTATTTACTATTTATGATTTTATTTAATGCTTCTTTCTCTCCTTAATGCTATATTCACTCATGATATATTCAAAGTCTTTAATGCTTATGCTTTTAATGATGCTACATTCTCTCCTTAAGGTTATATTCACTAATTCTATATTCATAGTCTTTAATTCTTATGCTCTTAACGATGCTGCATGCTCTCCTGGATGTTATATTCACTAATGCTATATTCATAGTCTTTAATGCTTATGCTCTTATTGATGCTATATGCTCTCCTAGATGCTATATTCCTTAATGCTATATTCAGAGTCCTTTAATGCGATATTCTCTTCTTTAAGGATAATGTAAACTATTGTCTTGATGCGCCTTAAGACTAATGATGGATTAACCACTTTACTTGTGGCTTGAATTTATTAATGGATGATGGATTAACAACTTTACTTGCGCCTTTGAATTTATTAATGGATGATGGATTAACAAATTTACTTGAACCATTGAATTTATTTATGAATGATGGATTAACAACTTTTACTTGCGCCATTAAAATGTTAATGTATGATGGATTGACAACTAGATTACCATTACACCATTGATTATTGATGTTGCCGATTGAAATATAATTGGTTACCATTGTGCCTTTAATTATCGTTGAGGTAAGATTGATTTTTAACGGTATTTTGTAGCGCCTTACAGAATAAAGTCGATATCTCATGCGTCATTTAATTGTTGATGAGTACATGATTAAGTGATTGGGATTTGCGCCTCAAATATAACTAATACTTTCTTTGTGTCTTGGTTTCATTCTGGTCTAGTATGTTTTATGTGAATGATTACCCTTGCGCCTTGTGATGCAATATCATCGCCAACAAAGCGCGAGTGGAGGACAACTCATCACACTAGCGCATATTTTGAAGTAATTATTTTGAAATTAAGGAGGCGTATCATGCAAACATAAGAAAATATTGAAATTTATGAACATATTTAATGTTTTAGAGTTGGATGATCATGTGAGAGCGATGGAGGATGCATTTTCTTTAACGAAGCTGCATGCCATACATATTCAATGTGTTTGATCTCATCTTTCTATCACAAACATTTATTGTAATAAATCCTTAGTAGTTAGTATATTTTAATTCGATAGAATAACATTAAGGTAGCTTGGAGGGAAATCTCAATGAGCTTGTGTTGTATAAATAAATGTATTTGTTTCCCAAATGAGGTTGTTGATTCTTGTTGATGAAAATAGAGGCTATTGAAACTATTGTAGAGGTTGTTTCCATTGTAGCTGAGAATAGTAGAGTTGTTGAAGAGCATTGTATGAATCCATGTACATATCAATTGAATGAATATAACAGAGGATCATTGTTCCAAATGTTTGGTGTTTCTATTTCTATCTGAATGAATGAATGGCAGGCTTTCTGTTAATTATGATCTGTGTTATTTCTTGTTCTTATGTTATGAATGCATTTACATGGTTGAATGTATAAATCTATGAGGATTTATATAAGTTTCAATTGTTTCTCTTCTACAAATGAATGCAAGGTATGCATAGTATCTGCAAGGTGTGCGTTGACAGAGTTTGTTTCATCTTAGAAGCTCAGAAGAGATAATGTGAAAATTATGAGTGCAAGGAGTGCATAATTGTCCACAAGGTGTGCGTCGACAGAGTCTATTTTGACTTAGAAATCTAGGAGGGATAGTTTGAAATTGTGTGTAGGTGAAAACATGCTCAGAGTCATATAGTTCAAGAGAAACAATTGAGTATTTGGGAACTACTGCAAGGAGTGCACAGTCACCCTTCAAGAGTTATGTTGAAGGAATTTTGTCGCAAGGCGTGCACATAGTCGATACTTGGTTAAGTATCGAAGGAGTCATTCTGATAAGTTCAGAGTGTCGAGGAGGAACAAGTCCAAGAGAGATAACTTGGAGCTTTTCATTCCGAGAGTGCATAATGTCCACAAGGAGTGTGTGATAGTCTTTTGACTCAAGAGCTCAGGAGGAGTAGCTCAAGTGTGTTTGTAGAGGAGTGTGAAGAACTATCGCAAGGCATGCACAGTTATCCCCAAGAAGCCAAGTTGTGGAGGAGAACATTTTGAAAGGCGTGCATAGGCTAAAATTTGATTAAGTGTCGAAGAAAGTGCTCTAAGGAGCAAAACTTCGAAGAAGACAAGCTCAGGAGGGAGAGAGACGAGAATCCTTCAATAGAGTGGAGCTTGTTGGAGATTCTCCAAATTAATGAGTAAGATCTGTCCAGGAGGGAGCAAGATCGTTCCACACCGTTAGATATGGGAGATTCACACAGAGGATAGTCATGAAGCCTTTTGGCATTTCGTGGTCTGATGATGTAGAAGTGTTTCACGAATAGAGGTCATTGAAGTCGTGAAGAAAATCCTAACAATTGGTTGTGAGGAGATACGTGGCGACAGATTAAGGATTTTGGGAGATAGAGTTTTGGAGGAATTGTGTGGAGTGAGAAGAATCTTCTCGAAGTCACGAAGTCCAAAGTAAAGATGGACCGTCACATCTAGGCGGACACGAGACAGAGATCTGTGTGTTTTGGCGGAAAGTATTTCGGAAGGAAACGAGGGAAGAGGTTACAATATTTACGAAGCTAGAGTTATAAAGAGAGTTGGCCCACGGTCACAACCCGTGGTTGTATTGGAGAAGGAGTCTAGCACGGGAGCTAGTACTCGCAAATTGGTGTTGCCAGAAGTGCCAAAGAGTAGGGTTGCGGGTAACTCGAAACCTACAGGTAACATCAAATGGACCTGTGTTTTTTTATTTCAGGGTCTATTGGAGGCCCAAAGAGCCAATTCAGCTAAGGTAAATTGAAGATCCTTGACCCGGAGGTCGCAGAATCCCTAGGAGGGAAGGGGGGCTGCATCAAATGGTATCAGAGCCACATATTTTAATTATGTAGGAAGGATGTGAAAAGAGGTAGCCTAATATCATCAAGAGGTATCAGATACATCAAGTGGTAGCTGTTTAAAGAGAAATTTCAGAAAAATGTCACCTAGAAGACATGTAGAACCGCATGTAGAAAATCGATCTATGGAAAGGGAGATGCGAGAACTTCGTGCATGGTTGGAAGTTATGGAGACAAAAAAAAGGAGAGCACATAATGCTGGAGATGTCAATGATGCAAAGAATGAAGAAGTAGAAGTTGAAGAAGATGTAGTAGAGGATGCTATAGAAGAACGCTTGCTGAAAGAAGTTGTCAAGTTGGGAGCTAGAGCGAAGATAGATATCCCAATGTACCAAGGCAATTTGGATGCTGAAGAATTGTTGGATTGGATAAGTTTGATGGACAAGTACTTCGACTATGAATATGTCGACGAGGAGAAAAAGGTGAAGCATGCTGTCACCATATTAAAAGAACATGCAGCATTGTGGTGGGATGAACTACAGGCTGAAAAAAGATGCAAGGGAAAGCAAAATATCAAGAGATAGGATATAATGGTAGCCAAGCTAAAGGCTAAATTCATACCTAAGGATTACCAGATAAATCTGTTTAGGAAGTTGCAAAACCTGAGACAGAAAGGAATGACTGTGAAGGAGTACATAGAGGAGTTCTACAAATTGAACATTAGGGATAGACAGAGAGAAAAGGATGATGAAAAAGTTGCCAGATATATAAGCGGCCTGAGATATGAAATCCAGGATAAAATCAACATGATTATAGTAAGAAATGTGGAGGATGCTTATCATATTGCACTGAAGGCAGAGGAGAAGTTGGCCAGAAAGCAGAGCCATCGAAGCAGAGGAAGAAGTATAAACAAAGGCAAGAGAATTTCCCATGACAAGGTATCGAAGACCAAGGTTGAGAATGAAAAATTCCATAGTCACTCAGAAAGAGGAGGAATTTCCTGAGGGAGACAATATGGTGGAAGAAACTCTTTTCCTTGAGGAAGAGGAAGAGGCATTGTTGTGGGTGGGAAATCCCTCCTACAGACTTAGAATTTAAAGGTCTCTACTTTTTCATATTCTCCCAACACAAAACCCCACATTCATGCAATACAAATGTGTAAATGAGATTTGGTGACTCTACCTTAAGTCCTTCATTTGATGTCAATCCCTTTGCTTTCACTCGCTCTTTGATTGCAAGCCTCCTCCCAAAGATTCCCTGCATTCACATATGAGCAAACAAAAAGATGGGAACATGCATTTCATATACTAATTGCTGGGTTAGTTGTGACAATATCATAAAATAAATACACAATTTGAACACATAATATGGTGGGACGAAAAAAGTAATCCTTTTTGTATTAATCTTCAAAAGAGTAAACTTTATAATACATGGTCAACATTGCTACTTGAACCTGGTCCTGGGCTCCTCTTCACAATGCACCAACTACTCAACCTCACAATACAATTGCAGGAAATTGGAGCAAAGGAGGGATAAATTTGGGTAGAGTTTCTATACTCTTCTTCCTCCTTTCAAATGGGACCCCTACCCCTTATTTTATAGGCTAGAATGAGCTAGGTATTTGGTCGAGTGACTGGCCATGCATGGTCGAAAGGTTTAGTTAGCTTACCCAAAACTGTGTATTCCGTCGGCAACTTTTCATTTTTTGTGCTTTTGTAGGTACACACGGGCTGTAGTGGGTCAGCTAGAGTGTACACACGGGCTGTAGTGGGTCAGCAAGAGTGTACACATAGGTTGTAGTGGAGTAGGGTGCGTGTACCTTTAAAAAGGGTGTTTTTAAAGAAGAGTTGTTCAGTACTAGCTTGGAAAAGAAGAAATATGAGATGGCCTGATGCCAGGTAAGCATGTATGGTGAAAATTAGGGTTATAACAGATGCCCCTTAATGTGTGAGGTCAGAAGAGAATCTGATGGCTGAAATACATTATCAATCTTTATCAACGTACGAAACCAGTGAGCCCAGGGACCATAATTCGGGAGGTGCCATCTGCAAAATAACAATTGTCTCACCAAGGCGGGCATACTCATGCTCGAGATGAAATAAAATCATGTCTACCAATCAAATACACTGTAGATCCATGTCATATAACCATATAAAGTGTAGCCATGAGCAATACACAATAGATCTACATCTCAAAATAAAAAAGATATACATGTATAGTATCCATCTTCTAGAAGCCGATAAGGCTTGATGGCTGGAGATGAGGTCTTCAGAGCTCAAGCAACAACTTCAAAATCTTTAAAAATCAGGTAGGAGTGTAATATGAGTGTACAAATTCACTACCCAGAGGTCTTCGATGGCTCATCGGTCATGGACTAGAGAATCTTGATGATCATACTGAAGGCTTCATTGATTTTGAACAAAGACTTGATTGGACTTTGAGGATGGCCAAGCATGAGGGCAAGAGACAAACTGCAGAGGGACCGACTCAGGAAGCATGGCATTAACAAAAGTTTATGAGGTAGGAGGCAATGAAAATTCTCCATATGTTTGGAAGAATAACCAAACAGAGGAGGACATAACTCAATGTAGCGGGAACAACTTCCTAAGGTCATATTAAATCCCAGGGTTTGACGAACAAACGAAAATATGTGCTTTATCCAAGCGCGACTCATTGTGCTGCCAATATAAAGAAAATACTTTTCCCTTCCTCTTTTTGGGGTATATTTGATTTTTTTGTCTTTTTCAATAATTTTGGAAAAAGAATAAAAGAATGCTACGTTACAAAGGAGGAATCGAGTGTCGCAAACATACTAGTTCCAAGCACACAGAACACAGGGATTCTCAAGGCAAAGGGACATATGCAAGAAAAGGACACTCGGGAAAAATCCTCAAGGGGCCAAAGGTGTCAAGACACAGAGGCAAAGTGCTACAGGGCTTGCGTATAAGGCATGCTTCAGATGGTTCAATTGAGAGCAACATGGAGCCGACATTAGGCCAAAGATGCGAGTATGCAAATGCGATTAATAAGACACACAATGGTAACATCCTTCGATGTAAGTTTAACGAGCCCAAAGAAGGTAAGCTCAATGGTTTTTCATATTTAGAGAGTCTGAAAAATGTAAAAGGAGACTCCAATGGGGTACCTTTTTCGAAGGTAGTCTAGT
>ML798642.1:137774-154200 GCA_009831015.1 Picea engelmannii | reverse complement strand
CAGCTGTTCAAAGATAAGTATCTGAATTATGTTTTTATCACATTTGGCATGACTGTGCTGTTTATGTATCATGTTTTCCGCTGTGTAAATGAGTTACTGTTGAATGCTATGGCTTGTTTAATTGTAGCAGTAACTTATATATTATACTCTGTAATTGAAATGTGTTTAATTGTGTAAATGCATGTGGTTATAATTCCTGTACGAATTATGTAAACATTCATGTATAGAATGGAAACTGAGAGGTTTGGAAACCTCGGTAGTGAAAGGGTACACTACAGTACACGCGGGCTGTAGTGGAGTAGGCTGCGTGTACCTTTAAAAAGGGTGTTTTTTAAGAAGAGTTGTTCAGTACTAGCTTGGCAAAGAAGGAATATGAGATGGCCTGATGCCAGGTAAGCATGTATGGTGAAAATTAGGGTTATAACAGGCATATGAGGAGAAGTGAAGTGTAATACCTGTAGAAAGACAAGACACATGTCTTTGGAATGCCCTGAGAGAAAGAAAGAAGGAGGAGGTGAAGCTCACATTTCGGAAGAATAGAAGTGGAATGTTGAAGAAAAAGGTGCAGAAGATGGAATATCTTTGGTGATGAAGAAGGTTCTCTTGAAGCAAGAGCTAGAGTTTGAAAAACCCATGCAGAGGAATAGTTTTTTCAGAACTTCTTGCAAGACTAAAGACAGATTTTGCAAGGTGATAATTAACAGTGGGAGCACTGATAATTTAGTATCCACAGAGATGGTGGAGAAATTGGAGCTGGAGACAACCACACATCTGATGCCGTACAAGGTCTCATGGTTGCATAAAGGTCATTAGGTAATGGTAACTAAACAATGCCTTGTTGAATTTAAAATATGAGGATATAGGGATGATATTTTGTGTGATGTGATTCCTATGGATGTATGTCATGTTTTTTTGGGGAGACCATGGAAGTATGACAAGAATGCCATTCATGAAGGGTGAAAAATACTTATACTTTGGAGAAGAATGGTATGACACACATGTTACTGCCAATAGAGGAGAAAAAAGCAAAGGAAGAGGCCAGCACAAGCATACTTCTCATGAGTGGGAAGGAACTCCCGAGTGAAGTTAAAAAGGTACAGGAAATGCAGTTTGTTGTGGTGAGGAAACTATGAGTTTTCCTTACACATACTTATGTGGATGATCTTCCTGAAGAAATCCAGGAACTGTTATAGAATTTTGCTAACATAGTAGTGGATGAGTTGCCAAGCTCATTTCCACCTATCAGGAGTATCAACCATCACATTGATCTAATACTAGGAGCAAGTCTGCCGAACAAAGCAGTGTACAAATTGACACCTCAAGAGAATGAGGAGGTAAAAATATAAGTCCAGGATTTGATGGACAAAGGGTTAGTCAGAGAAATCTTGAGTCCATGCGCAGTACCAACTTTGTTAAGTCTGAAGAAGGATGGAGGATGGAGAATGTGTATAGACTCAAGAGCCATAAACAAGATCACCATCAGGTACATATTTCCTTTACCCATGATGGATGACTTGATGGATTGTTTGAGTGGAGCGAATTATTTTTCAAAGATAGATTTGAAGAGTGGATATCACCAGATAATAATGAGAGAAGGTGATGAGTGGAAAACAACCTTCAAGACAAATGACGGGTTGTATGAATGGATTGTTATGTCATTTGGCTTAACAAATGTGCCAAGTACTTTTATGAGATTGATGAATGAGGTATTAAAATATTTTATCGGTAAGTTTGTGATTGTATATCTGGATGATATACTAGTCTTAAGTAAAACTGAAGAAGAACATTGAGACATTTGACATTGGTGATGAAGAGATTGCAGTGGGAGAAGCTGCTGATAAATTTAAAGAAATATTCTTTTATGAAGACAAAACTCATTTACTTGGGTTTTGTGATCTCTTCAAATGAATTGGAGATGGATCCAGAGAAGGTGAAATAAATCAAAGAATGGTCGTCACCAAGAATGGCGTCGTTGGACAAATGTTTTGGATGAGTATTAGGAATCACCCAGGAATGGGTCACGTGACATTTTGGCTAAGGAGAAGCACACG
Organism: Picea engelmannii; assembly: GCA_009831015.1. Classification (NCBI taxonomy): domain Eukaryota; kingdom Viridiplantae; phylum Streptophyta; class Pinopsida; order Pinales; family Pinaceae; genus Picea; species Picea engelmannii. The sequence goes on along the minus strand of ML798642.1, from coordinate 152,149 downwards.
CGCAAAGTAGTTGAAGAATGTTCAGGAGTCATTGAGGAAAAGGCGGAAAGTAGTTAGGATTTTGGGACATTTTGTCCACATTGTAACGGGCTTAGCTCTATTGTAAATCTATAAATTGTAATGGGTTTTGGGTAGAAAAGGGGGAGTTGTTGGAGAGATTTTGGTGTGAATTTCTTCGGAGTTCGTCAGTTTTGGAAGAAGGTTTGAGGTTTGATTGAGGTTTTTAGGATTTAGGTTCACATAGTAGTAGAACGACTAGGAAGGTTTGAGTAATGGTTATTGTTGCATCTTTTTGTAAGCGTAGTGCACAACTGTAAGGAGACTATAAATGACTAATATAAGAAGCCAATCGTTGTGGATGTAGCCCGGATTTGGGTGAACCACGCTAAAGCTTGTGTCTTGATGTGATGATATGTGTGTGATATGGATAACATACAAATTTTAGTATTATGAATATGTTACTGATATTGTGTAGTGATGATGAAATCTTAGTATTTTGAATGTGTTATTCATATATGTTGTCATAATGTCTCACACTGAAGTAACTAGTAAATAAATGAATGTCAAGTAAAGTAATGTCGCACACAGGGTATGTTGCATGATAAATTAACTATTAAGTGATGAAAACGATGAACACATTCAAAACATATTGAATGCCTCACTTCCCCTCATCATTGTAGAAACTTGGTTCCTGCAGCTCCTCTAGATGCCTTGGGTGAGACTTTCACTTTCTTGCAGGTGATGCCGAAAGGGTCAGTGTCTAAGGGTTTTTTTGGTGTAATTATGATTAACCCCAGGTATGCCCACTACACATGAAAAAATGGTTCTGTTTCCAGGATCATGATCTGTAATTGAGGGAAATGTTTTTGAGGCCGAATAAGGAAGAGATCATAGAATGGTTAAGGATGAAGGAGAATTTTCCAGAGAACATAATAGGAATCCATGACTCAATGATGAATAATGGTTGCAAAGGTATGTGTTTACAGACCTTCATGAAATATTCTTTGGTGAATTTTTGATAATTTTGACTGAATGATTAGAAAGGCTAGTGGAGAATGTTGGAAGATATCGAGCGGAGGCTCTGAGAAACTGGACTCCTAAATTGATTAGACAGTTGAATACAATAAGTAATAAATTTTATCGCGTGGTTTATTTTTGGTTGAATAATATACTGAGGGGTTGCATTAAAGAGTTTGCAATAGATTTTACCTAGTCTTATAGTGTCCCAGAGAGGGAATTCTTCAAGGGTCTACGCGAACTATTTTTGAGTGCAATTTCTACCTAGATAAAAATGTTGTTTTGCAACAAGAATGTCATGAAGATGGAATCTGATTGCTAGGATCCTTCAAACACATAGGGGGACTGGGGGATGACTAGAGGATGGTCTGAGAGTGGAAATGATGAATAAAGAATGGATGGAATTAGGATTTTGAGAGAGGAAGAAAGTGACTTAGACGGAGATATTGGAGTGTTGCGCTGTTGTAAAAGGCTTAGGTATAGTTAGAAGGATATTATGGTTGAGAGAGAAGAGAACCACATAGTGTTTGATAAAAGAGACCCCAACATAATGCTCCATATCACACTGTATAGAGAAAGGAAAGAGAAAGAAAAGGATGCTCATTGCAGTTTAGCAAAAGAAGGAAGTCCATATCATATTGTAATCTATGTCAAACCCATGACCTCATGTGCATCACCAAGATCTGAAACAAAACCTGAAACTTTTTCAAGATAAATTGTAGTTAGTGGAAGAAGTCATAGTAGTGGAAGTAGCACAACGAACTAAAGTCAGTCAACATCACCAAAGGTAAGTACTTCACAAAATACTATGGCAGGAATAAATAATACATTAAGAATTCCCAAATTCTAAGGGGTGGGGTTGGAAGACCCCGAGCATCATCTGTTTGTATGTGAAACAATATGGACTGTGAATAATGTCTAGGATGAGGAAATCCATATTGTGAAGTTAGAAATGACGTTCATAGGTCGTGCACTGCTATGGTACATGAATTATCAGACTACTACACTAATAGGATAATCAAGGACATTGGAAGAGATTGGACAAGCTTTGTTAAAGGAATTTTAGAAGACGAAATATGAGTCACAATATATCACAGAGATGAAAGAAATTAAGAAAATACAGAATGAGACAATATGGGATTACGATCAGATATTTAAAGATGTGTTGGGTAGATTAACATTTCAGATTCTTGATGAACAACATAGAGAATGGTTTATTGTAGGCATGTTGCTGCACATTCATTTTCCTCTAACACAACAGAAGGTCACATCGCAACTAGAAGCACTAGAGATTGAGATGAAGTTAGAAGTATCTCCTGTAGGAGATGGTGTAGGCATGTCATAGGATTTTTCACAGTTGGTTGCACTAAGGATTCAATTTTTAGAAATAACGGAGGAAAAGGAAAAACACAAACAAGTTTGGTGTATTACATGTAAGACAAAAGGCCATATTAAAGACAAATGCCCAACATTTGTGTAGTATATGGCTATAGGATCACCAAACCCATTGGCAGGAGGAGTGGGATAGTTTTAAATATGCAAGACATGGGGACATCATCCGACTACTTGTCCATCATTGCAGAAGTACTAGAGTACACCCATGAATTTGTTCTGTAATTTTTGCAATTTTGTAGGACATGATGAGAAGGATTGTCGTGCATTCGACTTAATGAGATAATGCACTGCAGATGCCTACATAATCCAAGAAGAAAATGTCACAGCAGGAGGAGGAGTTCAACAATACAATACTCCAAGAGGCTTTAACTAGGGTGGACGAGGAGGATTTGGGAGAGGTCAAGGTTGAGGAGGATTTGGTAGAAGAGGAAGAAGACCAATCATTTGTCACAATTGAAATCAACCAGGATGTTTGGCGAGATATTTCCTAAATCCTTGCACAAAGTGCACATACTGTAGAGAATTGGACCATGAGATGAAGGATTTTACTCAACTGATAATGAAATGGCAAGCAAAAGGCAACCAAAAATAGAACCAGAACATACAGATGATAGCAGTCGAGAAGCGTGATGATCAACCCAAAATAGAAGTTGTTATGCACGAAGGAACAAGAACTGGAGCGGTTGTGACAAAAAAGGGAAAGGGGATCGAGAAATGGATAAGGAAAGTGGTTGAGCCTATGCTAGAATTTAACCCACATAAAGAGAAAGAGACATATCAGTAAGCTAGGAAGGAAATACTAGGACCAGACTGGATATAATCAATGCCAAATACACCACCAGTATATGATGTGTCATTAGTTTATGATCGCAACATTCTAGAAAGGTTAGTCGAGAAGGTAAGCACTTTGAAAGATTTTCTAAAGAGTTGTTTAGAGTTGATGAAGGACAAAAAAATGTTGAATGCACTACGTGGGATGATCGATCAGTGCACCCAAGAAAGAGAAGTACCTACGGCATAGAGAGTAGTGAACCAAGTATTGTGCAAGAAAAGGAAAAACAAAGAATTCATATTGAGTGTGCAGAGAGGAGAGTATGACATGGATAATGTCATTTTGGACTTAGGATCGTATGTAAATGTTGTTCCAAGATAGATGTGGGAAATGATGGGGAAACCAAAGTTAATTTGGTCACTCGTTTAGTTGAGGTTGGAAAACCAACATAGGATAGTATTGATTGGGAGACTGTTGGGAGTAATTTTTAACATAGATGGAGTTCACAATGTAGCCAATTTTGAGATCATTGAGATCGTGGATAACAACTAGCCATATCCAACATTGATTAGACTAGATTGGGCCTTTGAAAAATAGACGATTATTATCTTGAAGAAGAGAGAAATTATTTTTGAAGGAAGAGGCTTAAAGGTCACTGCATTGTTAGACCCCACAGAAGCAAGAATTTATGCAGAACTTTCCATAAAATAAATTGATAACTTGTATTATATGAACGCGTGCATGGATGATTACGTCAATCCTACTTCAGATGGTGCACTTAGATGGAGAAGCATTATCTCTCATGCATCAGATTCAGAGGAAGGACTTGAACATTGGCAACACAAGTTGCACGAAGTATAGACCAGAAGATGTGCTCACATTACTCGCTCTTTGCGTTGGATCAGAATAGAGGTATGTGATGCACCAAGGTTTGATGGACTAAATGATGTAAGTTGCTTTGTAAAATAATTTTAGCTGCAGATACCTGAACAACAAAGATTGTTGGAAATATATGTTACATTGAAAGCAACCCTAGTAAGATGGTGGGATACACACAAGGAAGGAATAGGGGATTGAAAGCACTGTAAAATGCTGATGCAGATTAGGTTTGGAATAGAATAAATTACACAAAAGCATACATGGATGAATAGTCCGACATATCATGTTGCACAGTGTATGAAAACTTGGGGATAGGTTCCAAAATAGGAATAGATGCACATGTTCATACATACACTTGAGATGGTTCCAAAGAATTGGTATCTAGAACTAGAAGTGTGAAGAGAGACAATAGATTAGGAAGAGCTCACCCAGAATTTCAAGGTAACATTGAGTATTGAAGCCGAGTCACCCTTAGTTGATGCAGATCTGCAAGTCATTAGAAGTAATATTTTTCTGGAAGAAGATCATATAGAAATAATACCTACATATAGTCTGCACAGAGAATCTGCGACAATCCATGAAATACTGGAACGTTACAATGTTACTAAAGAAGATCAAGAAGAAGACCCAAGAAATGTGCAAGAACCAAAGATTGAAGGGGACTCGGGAGGACGCAATAGAAGGTCCAAAACTTGAATGTGATGTATATGTGAATACATTAAGAGTGAACACAGTGAATATTGGCACAAAAGAGAAACCTAAGTTGGTGAATATTGGTGACTATTGGAACGATGAGACTGTTGAAAAGATTGTAGACTTATTGTGTGAGTATCAAGGTCTCTTTCCAACAACCTTTTCAGATATGAAGGGGATAGCTAGGGAATTAAGAAAGATGAGTATCTCGTTAAAACCAGAAGCTAAGCCAGTAAGACAAAGAACTTACCAGTTGAATCCAAAGCACAATGAAAAAGTGAAAGAAAAGATTAATAGAATGACAGAATCTAGTATCATTGAGCCCGTCACAGATTTTGAATGGATAATCCCAATGGTAGTTCAAGATACGAAAACATGGGGTATTAGAATTTGTGTATACCTAAGGAAATTGAATGATGTCTGTTTACATGACCTTTTTTCGACCCCCTTTACATACAAAGTGTTATAAAATGTAGGAGGGAAGGAGGAATACTCATTCACTAATGGATTTTCAGGATATCATTAGATCAAGATTGTGCCAGAAGACATACATAAGAGAACATTTGTGACAGAATGGGGAAGCTACCAATACACATTGATTCTATTTTGGTTAAAGAATGCACCTTTTGTGTTTTCTAGAGTAGTTGTTGAAGCCTTTCAGGAATTTATTCATAAGTTTCTTGAAGTTTACTTAGATCATTGGACCGTGTTTAGATTATAAGATCATATAGAAACTCTGTGGTTGATTCTTTATAGATGTAGACAATATAATATATCATTAAATTTGAAGAAGTGTATTTTATGTGCATTGTTTTGAATATTGTTAGGTCATGTGGTATGCAAGCAAGGTTTGTTGGTTGATCCTATAAAGATAGTGATGATTGTTGATTTTCCACCACCTACATCAGTAAGATAATTGATAACAATTTTGGGTCATACAGGATATTATAGGAAATTTATTAAAGGCTATGCACAGATTACAAATCTGATGGAAAAGTTATTAAATAAATAAGCTAAGTTTCAGTGGAATGAAGACTGTCAGCATGGTCTGGACGTATTGAAGCATATGTTAGTAACTGCGCCCATTCTGTGTTCCAGGATTGGAAGAAAGAGTTTCATGTCCATGTGGATGCATTGTCGATAGCGCTCGATGCAGTGTTAGCCCAACCAGGAGAGGGAGAGTTAGACCATCCAATTTCCTTTGCTAGCAGGAAGATGTCAACTGCTGAGAAGAATTACACAATGATAGAAAGGGATGGATTGAAAATGGTTTATTCCTTGCAGAAGTTTATACACTACTTGTTGGGGTCCCATTTGAAGATGTATGCAGACCACTCTGCACTGAGATACCTAGCGAACAAGTTAGTGTTGGGGGGGAGAATTTGCATATGGTTATTGTTATTCTCGGAGTATGAATTTAAAGTCATTGTGAAGCTAGGGAAACTAAATGCAATACTAGACCATCTATCATGAATACTGATAGGGGAAGACGCAGGGAACCTAGACAATAGTTTACCAGATTTACATTTATTTTCAATTCAAATGGTAGATGACTACTTTATAGAAATTGTCCAATTTTTGAGTATAGAAATCGCTCCATACGACATGATAGTAACACAAAAGAAGCAATTAGTGGTTAAAGCAATGGATTATCAGTTGATCATAGGAAATCTATATAATTTAGGCACATATGGGATACTGTGAGGATGTGTATTAGAACATGAAATACTAATGATCCTAGCAGAGGCACATAATGGAATTGCATGGGGTCATTATGCAAGAAAGGAATAACTCAAAAGATCTTGCATGTAGGGCTATGGTGGCCCACCCTCCATAAGGACGCTAAGGAATATTTTCAGAGCTGGGATTCTTGTTAGAGAGTAGGAATGATGTTGCGAAGGGATGAGATTCCTTTGAATTCGCAAGTCACCTTGCAGGCATTTGAAAAATTGGAAGTAGATTTTATCAGACCAATTAATCCACTGGCGAGGAGATCAGGAGCCAGGTACATAATTACCGTGATAGAATACTTGACAAGATAGGTAGAGGAAGATAAAATTACATATTGCAGCTCAGAGACAGTTGTGTGTTTCTTATTTGAGAATGTAGCTACAAGGTTTGGGTGTCCTAAAGTAATTATGAGCAATCAGGGAACTCATGTTTTGAAAAATACAATTGCAACATTGACAAAAGAATTCCATATTCAACATCAAAAGATATCTTCATATCCCCCTCTAGCAAATGGAACTGTGGAGGCCTTCAATAAGATATTGGAGAATGTATTGACAAAGGTATGTAATGTAGGATGAGATGAATGGGACTCAAGGATTCCTGCAGTGCTATGGGCTTATAGAACTACATGTAAGAATTTGACAGGTTAGACACCCTTTAGATTAGAGTATGGTCAGGAAGCAATCGTGCCCATAAACAAGTACATAAGGCACATGAAAAAGAATGACATGACATACACAACAAACAAAAGAAGTTCTAGATAGGAGATTTAGTATTTCTCTATGATGGTAAGTTATTATAGCACCCTGGTAAGTTTAGGACGCACTAGCTAGGGCCATACATGATCAGATATGTGACAAAAGCAGTTGTTGTGCAGCTAGGGTAGTTGGATGGACAAGTCGTGGAAGGACTAGTTAACGAGATTCAACTGAAATTGTATAGGGACAGTCTTCTTTCCATGCACTAGGTGAATTGCATAGGCTATGTACCATAGAAATTTTATCATAGTGTACTATAGAAAGAAAATATAGAAAAATAAAGAAAAATCAAGAAAAAACAGGAAAAAACAAGAAAATGGTTCATGGAAGAAGTAGAAAGTTGAAGAGTCCAAGAATTTAAGATTAGCAGGTAAAAAGGAAAAGTAGGAAAATGTCCCAAAAGAGAAAGAAGCAAGAATAAGAGCACACAGATGAAGGAAGCAAGTTCGAGTAGAGAGATGAGATCGTGTCGAGAGAAGAGCTCACATAGAGAGAAGAGATCATGCATAGAGAAGATATCACACAGATAACAATTAAGATAATTTAAGACAATCCGTGATGGGACATGCAATCAAGAGCTACCATGATGACGAAGTAGTGGTGCCACAACCATAAATGTAGATTGGAAAGAATATTTTGACAAGTTGGAGAATCTAACAGATATTTCTCCAAAGATATAGAGTTAATGAAGCATTACGACAGGTAATGAATGCAAAGAACTAGTGGATTAGATGGAAATTTTAGGCACAAATGGAAGCTAACAACTGACGATGAGGTATAAAGAAAGTGAAGGGTCGATGGGGGAAGGTTATTTCCAGTTACAGTTTGCATAAAGAGTTGAGTTTTATATTCGAGTTGCAGATCCCAGTTGTATGTAGAGAAAAATTGTAGAGGAAGATGACACCACCCAAGACAACGACTTCAACATCAGTACCAAAGAAAAAACAAAGTCAACTAACAACAACACCTGTAGTTGAAGAGACACTTGAGGCATCCTCCTCAACGTTGAGATTCCCCATGGATTACATACCACCAAGAAATCCACCCACAAAAATAGTCACAAATGATAGTGGTAAAACCAAAAATTTGGGATACGAGGTTGCAAAAAGAAGGAATTATGAACTTATTTGACATACCACACTTTGGGAGGTGTAAATCTTAATGATTGCATAAAAATGTTGTTGAGTTGCGTCCATAAGGGGCTACTTGTGGCTCAACAGGCTGGTCTCAATTGATACATACTTGATCATGCACATTACCGGCCTGTTGCCACAAGGGGAAGACCCCTCATTGTTTTTCTTCGAAAAGAAGAATGAGTAGGCTCTATTAGAGAGCATGAAATAAAAGTTTCACATATTTTGAGGAAAAAAAAATTATACGTAGAAAGCATATGCAACCCGACAATACAGTTTGTGATGTAAGCATTAACTTGTGAATTGTTAAGAAAGTGTCGAAAATACCAAGTCCCAACAATAGTAATAACGACAACTAAAAAAGTGCATTGATGGAGTTGAGATAAACTAGGCGACATTCTTACTCATCTAGTTCTTGATTGATCATGAAGAGGCACAGGATAAAGGCACTGAGTTCCACTACGCTTGGCTATTAATTCTAGTTGCACTATTAGCATGTAGGGAGCTAGATGATACACAGTTTTTGGGAGTCAAGGATGAGCCATGTCTAGCTGTGCGATATCAGAACTTATGGAATACTACACACAAGGTACAATAGATGGACACCAATGTTTCCTTTTATATTTATAAAGAAACCATTAGGTAAAGCATTGAGAGGACACCGCGCATACCACCATAGGTGGTCGATGCGTATAAGGAAGTTTTATGCTTTAAGGCAGGGCACCATCATATGTATGTACAAGCAAAAAATGACCTAGATCAACAATGGATGCCCACACAGTACAGGTTAACTGAGGACAAGATGGGCCATATCATGGTAGATTGGGACTATGAGTGGAATATTCCACCAGCGGAAACAGGCCCCTCGGTGAGACAAAACCCTGAAGTGGAAGATATATCTTATGAGCAAGATGAAGAAGAACTACCAAGAGGAAGAAATGGCACAAAAGAAACAACCTAGAAGAAAACACCGCGTAAAAATAAGAACCGAAAAGAACCATAGACAAGAAAATGCATACCACAACGGAGGAAGCGGAAAGCCATCAAGGAAGTGGCCATCCAATATTTGATAGAGGAAGACTTGGAAAATATCAGTGATCAAGTTAAATAAGTCACATATGACACGTTTCAGCATGTGACACATCAACGGGAAGAAATGAACAGAAATATGCAGGAGCATATGAATGAGTTGTGCCAATTGCTAGAAGCAGCAAAGCTCACGCCAGTATGATAGATAGAGGATGAATAGAAAATAGGAACTACAAAGAATGGGGAGGCAGGGCTAGCAATATCTTAGTTGTTAGTGGTAGTAGGTGAATGCAAATTGATCAAGTTAGCAACAGGGGTGGTAGAGTTCCCCACAATAGAGATGTAGGAACAAGCAAGGGAACTAGGTCATATTGACTTAGTGTTATCTCAACCACTGACAAATGTATTGAAAGAATTAGAGATGAGTGTGACACAAGAGATGAAATCACATGAAAAAAAAAAATCTAACAAGTTGGTTAAGGTTATGATAGATAATGTAACCTTGGATATGGAATACAAAAAATTCAAGAAAGAGTGAGAAGAGGCCGTGTAGAAGGTCACAAGGATACAACAAGAATTCGAGAAGGTCTACAAAGAACTCCCAAAGGCTTGAACAAATATGGAGGCCCCGGTTGAAGAATAAGTAACAAAGATAGGTGAATCTATTCTGGGATTCCGCGCATGTATATTCGACTTAGAAGTGGGCATGACATCGAGTACTCCAACAAAAGAAAAGGAGAAAAGGGAACAGACAGTGACCACAGTTGTGGAGAGCATAAAGAACCTAGAGGTAGAATGTGATCAACTCTATGCATAAACCACATGCATTTGGACGCAACTCATCGAAGATAGAGAGCTATAGGAGATCAACGAGAAGATACAGGCTATGTAGGAAAAATATGTAGAAGTTCAAAGCAGTAATGAGTACATTACCGCTAGCAGAGGTGGTAAGAACAATGGATGAGAACAAGAAGTTGTATTCATAAATGAATCATCTAAGTTTGGAGCAGGAGGCTCATACGTAAAATATTGAGGTACTATAAGAGAATCCTATAGGGTGACAATGGCCTTAGCAACCACTCAAGGTATAGTCAAATAGGCAGTCGAAGAAAGTGTCGAGAAGATGCAGGTTCAGGTTACTGCCGAAATAGTCAAAACAATTTTTCAGAAGGAGACAAAGGTAAAGGAGAAGGCCACAATATCAAAGGAGACATTTGAAAAGTTCATGGCAAATTATAAGAAGGTCCGAGTGGCTCGAGATGAACCATAGGTGAGTGTTAGGGTCCTATTGGATAGATATTTTGGATAAGTCTTGGGAATCACGCATGAATGGATCGCATGACATTTTGGCTAAGGAGAACTGCACACACAAAGTAGTTGAAGCATGTTTGGGAGTCAATGCGCAAAAGGAGGAAAGTAGTTAGTATTTTGGGACATTTTTTCCACATTGTAATGGGCTTACCCTATTGTAAAACTATAGTTTGTAATGGGATTTTGGTAGAAAGGGGGGAGTTGTTGGAGAGTTTTTAGTGTAAAGTTATTTGGAGTTCGTTAGTGTTGGAAGAAGTTGAGGTATGAATGAGGTTTTTAGGAGTTAGGCTCGTATTGTAGCATAACAACTAGGTAGGTTTGAGTAATTATTATTGTTGCATATTTTTGTAACCATAATGTGTAGCTATAAGGAGACTATAAATGACTAATATAAGAATCCAACTGTTGTGGATATAGCCTAGATCAGGGTGAACCACTTTAAAACTTGTGTTTTTATGTGATGTTATGTGTGTGATATGGATAACATATAATTTTTAGTATTATGAAGATGTTACTGATATTGCGCAGTGATAATGAAAGCTTACTATTATGAATGTGTTATTCATACATGTTGTCATAATGTCGCACACTGAAGTAACTGGTAATGAATGAGTGCCAAGTAAAGTAATGTTTCACACAGGGTATGTTGCATGATAAATTAATTGTTAAGTGATGAAAACGATGCACAGAGTAAGAACATGTTGAATGCCTCACTTTCCCTCATCATTGCAGAAAATTGGTTCCTGCAACCCCTCTAGATGCCTCAGGTGAGACTTCACTTGCTTGTAGGTGATGACGAAAGGGACGGTGTCTAAGGATTTTGTTTTTGTGTTGATGATTAACCCCAGGTCTTCCCACTATGTGCCAACAGACACTGACATCTCAACTTAAATATTCAAAATTTCACTATCCTTCAGTGCACATGGTAGTATAGGCCTCAATGTATACTGACTACAAGAGCACCGATGCATACTATTTTTATGAGCATCTATTCGACATAAAAAACAACACATATCAATGTGTACACTAACATGAAAAGAACTATACCTGTTTCATATAAAATAAAAAATGAAATCGATGCATAGTAGTTTTAAGAGCACCAATGTATGTTACTTAAGAACACATTGGTGCATTTATCCCAATATAAGCACTGACAAAAAAAACCTCTGCTACAAACTCCACCTACCAAAATCTTTTTAGTTATATGGAATATCCATCAAAACATCTGCCAAAACCTCCATTATTCACTTTGAATAATAGAGGTTGTAGTAAAGTTTTTTTTTTTTTTTTTCCAAATCTTGGAACACTAAAAACCTCCACAAAAACCTCCTCTACAAGGTGTTTTCCTTGTAGTGTATTCATGAATAAGTCTCCACCCTTGTTTGAAGTCTCATGCAACTCTTTCAAATGCTTCCAAATATTTGTTTAAGTCTTCCATGTCTTGACCTTGGGAAGCATTTCATCTGTCACTCACATGTTAAGTAAGATTACAGCTTCTCTGTCCTTCTTATCAAACTTGTGATAGTCTCTATCCATAACTTTTGATCGAGTATCATTACTTAGGATGATAAAAACAAAGAACCTATACTCAAATATGAAAAACATACACTTCTTCCATGTATTTGTTGAAAATGTGATCCCACAGAAGAAATAAATTGTAGAAATTATTTGTGAAGAAATAACGGGAAAGGTAAAACAAGATAACAAAATGACATTCAACAAGACACGTATTTAGGTGGTAAAACCTAGAAAATATGCTAAGTAAACATTTATGGAGAAATTTATTGGTATTCTTATTTCTTAGAGGTAAATATTACAATCTTCTCACAATTGGATTACAAAACTTGCATACGCCTCTCAGGGATACACATATATATACGATCTTTAACATAATTTCCACTATTACATGTGTTAGGAACCAAATATCAATATAGCATAGAAAAACCTTAGAATAAGTACTCAACTCCTTGAAAAAGAGAGAAATTCAGATAATAAGCCTCTTTGAGGGGGCAACCTCCTTATTCCCACATAAATGTTCAATTACAAGATGATTCAAAATTAAAATGTCTCCTTGGTATATATAGGAGACTAGGAGGTATAATTACAACTCATGGAATAAAACCGACATAAATAAAATAACATTACTAATGTAATATGCCCCAATTAAGGGGTAATGAGCCAATATTTAGGGCTTAACATGCCCCTCCCCTTGTGACAAGTGTTGTCCGCAACGCTTGAGTAAATCTGGATGCTTCTGTATAAAAGACTCATCTTCCCAAGTGGAATCTTTAGCCGATAGTTTCCTCCATTTAATGAGATACTTTGAAATGGATCTATTCCTTGGCTGGCGAATTCTTGTGTCAGTGATGGATTCAGGCTCCAATATGTTTTTTCCTTCCTCATCAAGTTATGGAAATATAGTTTGAACTGGGATCTTGTCCCCTATAACCTTCTATAAGCATGAAACATGGAAAATTGGGTGTACTCGTGAAGATACAGGCAACTCCAACTTGTATGCCATAGTACCAATCTTTTGCAACACCTTATAAGGTCTATAGTACTTTGGCGATAATTTATTATCCTTCTTGGCTTGCTTGAGGGACATCTGTTTGTATGGTTGTAGTCTTAAAAACACCCAATCCCCTACTTCAAAACCTCTTTCACTATGATGTTGATCTGCTTGTTTCATGCAATTCTATGCCATGGTCAGGTTGTGCTTTAATATTTGCAGAACTTGTTGTTGATGCTCGACGTGATCTTCCACTGCTTGAACCTTAGATTTTTCTTTTAGATAAGAAGTGATGGAAGGAGGGTGGTATCCATAGAGTGCCATAAATGGTGTCATTTTTGTTGCAGTATGAGAGGAAGTGTTATACAACCATTCTACCAAGGGTAACCATTTGAACCATTGTGTTTTTTTATCAGAGACAAAGCAACGAAGGTATCCTTCCAAACATTTGTTCACTATCTCGGTTTGTCCATTAGATTGAGGATGATAGGATGAGCTATGAGCCAATTGAGTATCCAAACAAGAAAATAATTCTATCCAAAAATGTCTAGTGAAGATGGGATCTCTGTCACTTACAATAATCTTTGGGCTGCCATGTAGCTTTTGAACTGTCTCCATGAATGCAGTGGCAACTGTACTAGCTTTGAAAGGATGAGAGAGTGCACAAAAGTGTGCATACTTGGTCAGTCTATCAATAATCACCATTATGACACTCTTTCCTTCAGACTTCGGTAACCCTGTGATGAAATCCATGGAAACCTCCTCCCAAAGTTGACTTGGGATGGCTAATGGTTGTAAAAGACCTGGGGTCTTAATTGTTTCCACCTTATTTTGTTGGCAAACCAAACATTCTACCACAAAACTTTGAACATCAGTTTTAAGGCCATCCCCAAAAAATTCCTTCTTGACCCTATGGTAGGTTTTTAAAAATCCCGAGTGCCCTCCTACTGGAGAGGTGTACAATTCCAATAGTACATTTTGTTTGAGTTGGGAGTTCTTACATAAATATAAGTGATCTTTGTACCAATTTGAATTATTTTTCCATGTAAATGTATCTGATGTACTGGAATCCTGCTGCAACCTTTGAATGAGAGTCCACACTTTTTCATCATTCTTCCATTCATCCTTTGCTTCTATTATCCAATCGA
>ML798642.1:0-23857 GCA_009831015.1 Picea engelmannii | reverse complement strand
TTTACAAGAGAGTTTCTCACAATCGATCATCGGCAAATGACCCTCCATGCTCTTTAAATAGAGATCATGGACCAATCGGGTGTTAAGCCACGGATCAATGGCCGTTAAGATCGAGGAGAGTATGAACCATCAGATCACTCTATTTCGGGAACATATCGTGACCGTCGAATTGCCTAACTACAAATGCATACTAATGCATACTAAAGAAACACACTTTTACCTAACGACATATTAGACCAAGTAGATCTTAACTAACTCCTAAGTGTCTAAATATCCTAACAATGATATGGAAGCTAAGGTGGTAAGGGAGGTGACATGATGTCGTGGCCATGCCACATCAACAAGATTATGGAATATTAATAAAACAATTCTAGAGCCAAAATTTAGTTTTGACCATAATAGGAGTAGAAAAGATCATAATAAAGTGAACATTTAGGACTAGGTCCACAATGAAGGGGACCATAAAAGGACTTGTAGTGTTCCCAAGGCCGAGCCCCATTGTAAATCATGTTCTGAAAGGAATTGTAATTATATTTTATAGGCTGGTGAGCCAAGTTTTTATAAGCTGGAGGCTTATGTGTTGTTAGGCCAGGGAGCCTGAGTGTTGAAGGCCAGGAGCCTGCTGTTGTATATGTAATTATGCAGAACAATTAATAAAATATAAACATTTCCATGTGCAGACCGACCACGATGAATGAGTGAAGGGGGACTAAGCATCCATAGAGTGGGCAAGGAATTAGGGGCTAGAAGGTGGGAAAAAGGGGCTAAGCATTTGGCCTAGGGGGCTTAAGCCTGGGAATAATAATATTTAATATTATTCCAAAAAGAACATGTGCATTTTATGTTTTACTTTTATCCTAAGTTCCTGGCAAGGGAAAGCATGCAAAGGGGATGCATGTTGATGGAACGCATGCAGTTCCAAGGGTGACAAGTGTCCGCCCTGGTGCATGCAAATAAAACAGTCGAGATGATCCATGAGAGCTCTCTCTCTTCCATTCCACCCGACTACCTAAGCGGGTAGGGAGCGCTGAACAGGAGGACCGACCCAACCATTGCAAGGATACCTTGAGCGTTCCTGAGAATTGAGAATCCCGTGTTTTCTTGATAGTCCGTGCACATCCTCTGTCTGATTGATCGAACCTATGCGTGGAGGCTCTGTTCTGAAGCCATGACCTGAACCATCCCGCCATTGTTGAACCAGTTGGAAAGCCTGTGTTTGGCTCTATAAATCCAGATACACCTCTATTCTGTGAGCTGGGAAGCCTGTGTTTGTTTCTGAAGAGTCGGTCTCACCCTCCGTTCCAAGTCGTGGAGTCTGTGTCGACCCCTGCGGAATTACTCATCACGCATTCCTATGAACCATCATTGTCAGGCCTCGAGCCATTGTTGAGCCTGTTTGAGAGGCCGTGTTTGTATTTCCAATTGGTTATGGTGACCATGCAGAGCTAGACTGTATGTGGCATAATGGCCAGTGCGAGTTGTGATTGAGCCTGTGTGTGTTCTCTCTCTAGGTGAGGGAGGTGGATGTTGTTGGAAGAGGTTTCTTCCAGAGAGTGTCCAGCACCAGCTTCAGGCTCTGAGACTTCCTGATCTGGCCTGTTGTTGAGACCCAGAGAGGGAGATTAGCACCGATGGACTGTGCTTGTGAAGGTGTATACTCCCAGGCGGAACAGGCATGTGGGGAATGAGAGTCTGGTAGTAGTGGGCGTAAGATGGCATCCTGGGAAGAATCCTTCCAGATTTTATGTGTTGTTTTCCCTGTAACCTCGGCCTAGCCTAGAATTCCTTGCCTTGGGATGGAGCTTAGTCCTAGCTCAGGGGTGACCCATTGCTGAGCTGATGAGCAGTGTGGTCTAAGGCTGGGAGGTTCGTGGAAGACCTGCAATTGGTTGGTGGAATATACCACTGTTAAAAGATAAGTATTTGATTATGCCTTAATCATGTTTTGCAGGACTGTGCTGCTTATGTTATCATGATTTCCGTTGTGTATATGAATTAATATGAAACGCTATGGATTGATAATTATAGCAGTAAATAATATGTTTTACTCTGAAATTAAATGTGTTTAATTGTTGAATGCATGTGGATCATATAATACCTGTATGAGTTATGTATAAAGTGGTTTTATAGTCTTATTTTAATAGTGATTAATCCTTAGTAGCAGAGAATGGGTGCTACAGTTTGGTATCAAAGCCAAGGTTTCGACACTGAGCCTAGATGGGCCAGTGGAGCGGTCTTTGGACTGAGAATGCGAGGGGAAATTGGGTCTGGAAGGCCAATTTCGGACCCTTATTTGCTCCAAAGTGTCAAGGAGTTACTTGACGAATTTTTTTTTAAGCTCAGAATGTATAGCGACGTTATGAAACCGCAGCCCGTGTGGTATAAGTCCACAGGGAGAGAGGACTCCACACCAGAAGTGTAGGAGCTTTAGGATCTGTTCGGGAGGGAAGGTGAACCCTCGTGACCGTTAGATCTGGAAAGTGTGCACGGGGTTTAAATCCCTTTGGAATTGCACAGGAGTGTGGAAATCACGATACGAGAAATCCCGAATTAGTCAGGACCATCCATCAGAAAGAACACGTGGAGAGCGATCAGCCTTTCGCTGACTCGTAACTTGAAAATAGTCAATGAGAAGAAATCAACGTTTTGGGAGATGGGAGGTGAGAAGAGGTGAACACCCTTGAAACCCAAAATTCTGAAACAATCTACACCGTAGATTGTGGGAAGAAGAACTCGACCGTTGGATCAAGTAAGTTAGTAGACATTGATTTCGTGATTTCGCCAAATGGAAGTTCAAGATGTGTGGATGCACGAACTTCCGATGCCCGAAACCCTAAAACGCCGAAAGAATCTGCGCCGTAGATTTGAGAAAGATTTGACCGTTGGATTTTACTAAAAATAGAAGTGGACACATGAATGTGTACCACGTGCTAATGGGTCAAGGGGAAAAGTGAGAGTGGTGGAACCGATGACGTCGTTAAAAAGCGACGTGGAACCTCATTAATGTGTTGTGTGTCACCATAGTTGTGGGTGACCACTGCACTATGTGGGCCCGGAGGTTAACGTAAATCGAAATTTCGGAAGTCGGGGGGTTGGAAAGGAAAGCAAGTCTGAAAGCCTCGTGGATCGAAACCCCGAAACCCAAAGACCCGAAAGTCTCGAAATGTCGAAAATGAAAGTTTCGAAAACCCGAAAATTGCAGAGCCGAACGAGAGCTCAGAAAACTTATTTGAATCGTAATGTCTTTTGTTCTTGTTCATATTGGCATATAAATGTTGTGGATTTTTCATGAAGTTTTAATGGTCTGACAAACTTTGAATTTAATTGCACAGTGCGTGTGCAGAGTTCAACGAGGGTCAGGATTCCAGTTAACCAACGCCGAGTATGGAATGGGAAAAGGTGCAGATTGCCTCCGAAATAGGAGACGAACGGGAAGGAAAGGATTTCAATATGGGAGTGGAAGGATCGAACTCCAATGGGCACGGAAAAGAAAAGGATAAGGAAGGACACATAATGAAAATCATTGAAGGATTGCAAAGAGATGCCCAGGCTCGCCGAGCTGATAGCCGAAAGCTCATGAAAGTCAGGGATCGACAGGGTGTATTAAACTTAAAACTTTTGAGGAGCCTGGAAAGAATAGAGAGGAAACTCGAGAAGGGAAGAGACTCAAGTAAGACGGAGAGTCGCAGAACCCATGGGAGAAGAAGTAGGTCGAGGAGTGGTAGTCGACATCTTAGTCGCTCCCAAGGACATTTTGATAGGGAGACACACAGTAGTTCAAGCCTGTCCCCTACCAGAAAACATCGAAAATCTGGAAAGGAGGAATTGAAAGGGGAGATGAACAAGATTAAGCCTCCAACATTCGATGGAGAACATAAGAAGGAGGAAGATACTGAGAATTGGTTGCTTGGCATGAAGAAATACTTCCAACTACAGAATTATTCTGCCCATGCAGAAGGAAGAATTGCAATGTACCAACTGAAAGGAAAAGCATCCATGTGGTGGGATCAATTTGTGCAGGTGCAACGCATCAGAGAGAAAGAGGTAACTTGGAAGGAATTTAAGAGGTATTTCGAGAAGAAATACCTGACTAAAAGATACTATGACAGAAATATGAAGGAGTTCTTCGAACTCAAGTTGGGCAGTATGACCATTGATGAGTATGAACGAAGTTTTCTAGAACTACTGAAGTATGTTCCATTCATCAAAGACGAGGCTGTTAAAATTCAGAGGTATCTGAGTGGACTTCCACCTTCCATGAGTGACAAGATTCAATATGACGACCCTAAGACCATGGAAGAAACCATAAGAAGGGCAAAATGCTTGTATGAATAGCAAGGAGAAAGGCCTATCCTTTGGAAGGCTTGGAATGATCAGAGGAAGTTTAAGAAGGAACAAAGGCAGAAGGGAAACAAGCCTTCCTTTTTCAGAAACAATCTTCAGGGATAGCCATCATTTAGAGAGCCGAGAATGACTGAAGAGGGAGCACAAAGACAGAGACTGACACCCATTCAGTGTTGGGGCTGTCAAGGAAACCACAAGTACAAAGATTGTCCCCATAAAAATGGTAAAGCGAGAATTGTACATACTGTTCAGCAAGATGAAACAGTGGGGAATATGGGCAACAGAATGCCGAGGATCTATGCAGCCCTGGACAACAAGTAAGAAGAATTTCAATCGCACATGATTGAAGTGGAAGGTACGATCAACAACCGACCACTTGTTATTTTAATTGATTCAGGGGCTAGCCATAGTTATGTAGATCCTAGAATGGTGGAAAGTTTGCATCTAACGAGAAGAAAACATGAGAAGTCCTGGTTAGTGCAGTTGGCCACGGGGACCAAGAGGAAGGTCACTGAATTGGTTAAGTCTTGTTCAGTGGACATGAAAGGAATGAGCTCTAAGGCTGAATTGAACATTCTGCCTTTAGGCTCATATAATTACTTAATTGGGATGGACTGGTTGGAACAACACCATGCCCTTCTGGATTGTCGTAACAAGAGGTTTACATGCCTGAACGAGGAGGTAAATCAGGTAACAGTCCAAGGAATTCCCAGAGCCGTGGCTGTTAGGGAAATCTCAGCCATGCAGCTGAAGAAATGTTACCGGAAAGGTTGTCAATTAATTGCAGCTCGAGTGGAAGAAGCATCCCGAGATGAAGTCTCGAATCTGGAAGACCACAAAGTACTCAAAGAATTCAAGGACATATTTCAGGAGGTACCTGGACTACCTCCGAAGAGGGACATCGATTTTTCTATAAATTTGATGCCTGGAGAAGCTCCAGTTTTGAAGGCTCCTTACAGAATGAGTACACCAGAGCTGAAAGAGTTGCAATTGCAGCTCGAAGAGCTACTAAAGAAAGGATACATTCACCCCAGTGTGTCACCTTGGGGAGCCTCGGTCCTATTCGTGAAGAAGAAATATGGGACGTTGAGACTGTGCATTGATTTTCGGCAGTTGAATAAGGTCACTTTCAAGAACAAGTATCCTCTGCCAAGGATTGATGATCTTTTTGATCAGTTGAAGAATGCAAAAATATTTTCAAAAATAGATCTAAGATTTGGATATCACCAAGTGAGAATAAAGGATGAGGATATTAGCAAGACCGCCTTTAGAACAAGGTATGGCCATTATGAATTCACAGTGGTGTCGTTTGGACTGACAAATGCACCTGCTGTTTTCATGTGCTTAATGAATGGAGTGTTCAGAGATTATTTGGACAAGTTTTTCATAGTCTTCCTGGACGATATCTTGGTGTATTCCAAGACAGAGGAAGAACATGAACAACACCTGAGAATGGTGTTGCAGGTGTTGAGAGAACACCAGTTGTACGCAAAACTGAGCAAGTGCTCTTTTTATCAAAGGAAGATCCATTACTTGGGGCACATTATATCAAAGGAAGGGATCGTTGTGGATCCTGAGAAGGTACAGTCCATTCGAGAATGGCCAGCGCCAAGGAATGTGATAGAAGTTAGATCTTTTATGGGTCTGGCGGACTACTATAGGAGGTTCATAGCCGGATTCTCAAAGATAGCTCACCCTATCACTTCCTTGCAAAGGAAGGAGAAGAAGTTCCAGTGGACTGAAGAATGTGAGAGAAGCTTCCAATGATTGAAGCAGCTGCTAACTAGTACTCCAATCCTGAAGATTGCAGACCCAAATAAGGATTACGTAGTGTGCACAGATGCGTGTAAGGAGGGGCTGGGAGGAGTTCTCGGCCAAGAGGGATTTTTAGTTTGTTATGAATCCTGAAAGTTGAAGGAGCATGAGAAGAATTATGCCACTCACGATTTAGAGCTGGTAACAATCGTCCACGCCTTGAGGAAATGGAGACATTACCTCATGGGCAAGAGATTCGAGTTAAGAACAGACCATAACTGTCTAAAGTATTTATTTGATCAGCCGACTTTAAATGCGAGGCAAATCAGATGGTTGGAGTTTCTGTGCGAATATGACTTTGATATCAAGCATATCAAAGGGAAACAAAATAAGGTGGTTGATGCACTCAGCAGAAAAGTGCACGAATTACATGCTACAACCATTAGCATGTACCAGACTGAGATGAAAGATAGGATTTTGGAAGCTGCAAATACTGATTTGCAGTACAAAAGTCTTGTAGCAAAGCTACAACAGCGTGAGAGACCACAAACCAAGGAAAGTTACACCTTGGGAAATGATGGTTTACTTCTGTATAAAAACAGAGTGTATGTACCCAATGTCCGAGAATTGAGGCTGGCAATTCTAAAGGAGATGCATAACGTGGCTTATGCTCGACATCCTGGTTATCAGAAGACTATGGCAGCAGTCAAAGGCCATTATTTTTGGCCGGGTTTGAAGAAATAAATCGTTGAATACATCGCCAGATGTATGGAGTGCCACAAGGTTAAGGCTGAGCATAGGCACCCAGCAGGGTTGTTGCAGCCTTTACCTATTCCTGAATGGAAATGGGATGTGGTAACAATGGATTTTATCACCGGACTACCTATAACAAGCAGGCAACATGATTCAATCATGGTGGTGGTGGACAAGATTACTAAATCCGCCCATTTTATTCCACTGAAAACCACCCACAGGGCAGCTGATGTTGCTGGTATATTTTTAAAAGAAGTTGCACGCTTGCACGGAATTCCTAAGACAATTGTGTATGATAGGGACCCGAAATTCACTTCGAATTTCTGGAAAGGACTATTCAAAGGATTCGGAACGAATCTAAACTTTAGTACAACGTATCATCTCGAGTCTGATGGATAGACAGAGAGAGTGAACAGAGTAATAGAAGACATGCTGAGAATGTATGTGATGGATAAACCATCAAGGTGGGAAGACTACCTGCATTTGGTAGAATTCGCCTACAATAATGGGTATCATGCATCATTGAAGATGAGCCCATTCGAAGCGCTTTATGGAAGAAAGTGCAACACTTCAGTGAGCTGGGATAATCCAGCTGACAGAGTAGTAGTTGGGCCTGAGCTACTCAAGGAGATGGAAGACCAAATGATAAGAATTAAACATAATCTAAAAGCTTCCCAGGACATGCATAAAAGTTACGCTGATAGTAACAGAACCCATAGAGAATTCAAAGTGGGTGACCATGTTTTCCTGAAAGTGAAAACTAACAGGAGTTCCCTGAAACTGGGAAGTTGCGCCAAGTTGGCAGCAAGATTTTGTGGGCCATTTGAGATCCTGGAAAGGATTGGGCCGGTTGCATACATGCTTCCATTACCTGCATATATGACTGTACATAATGTGTTTCATGTTTCATTGCTTAAGAAATATGTACCTGATGCTAATCATGTTATCGATTGGAATGTGATTCAGGTGGAACCAAAAGGTGTCCTACAAGTGCATCCTGTGCGCATATTGGACAGGAAAAGAAAACAGCTCATGAATCGAGTCATAGAGCTTGTAAAGGTCCAGTGGACCTGGTACGGTCCTGAGGACGCAACATGGGAGCATGAAGAGGTTATGCAGGCAGAGTACCCGCATCTTTTTGAAAATTTTGAAAGACTTACAGAGACAGTGTGAGTTGCACTGAGGACAGTGCAGAAATAAGGGGAGGGGGATTGTAGTGTTCCCAAGGCTGAGCCCCATTGTAAACCATGTTCTGAAAGGAATTGTAATTATGTTTTATAGGCTAGTGAGACAAGTTTTTATAAGCTGGAGGCTTATGTGTTGTTAGGCCAGGGAGCCTGAGTGTTGAAGGCCAGGAGCCTGCTGTTGTATATGTAATTACGTAGAACAATTAATAAAATATAAACACCGCCATGTGCAGACCGACCACGATGAATGAGTGAAGGGGGACTAAGCATCCATAGAGTGGGTAAGGAATTAGGGGTTGGAAGGTGGGAAAAAGGGGCTAAGCGTTTGGCCTAGGGGGCTTAAGCCTGGGAATAATAATATTTAATATTATTCCAAAAAGAACATGTGCATTTTATGTTTTACTTTTATCCTAAGTTCCTGGCGAGGGAAAGCATGCAAAGGGGATGCATGCTGATGGAACGCATGCAGTTCCAAGGGTGACAAGTGTCTGCCCTGGTGCATGCAAATAAAACAATCGAGATGAGCCATGAGAGCTCTCTCTCTTCCATTCCACCCGACTAATTGAGCGGGTAGGGAGTGCTGAATAGGAGGACCGACCCAACCATTGCAAGGATACCTCGAGCATTCCTGAGAATCCATAATCCCGTGTTTTCTTGATAGTCCATGCACATCCTTTGTCCGATTGATCGAACCTATGCGTGGAGGCTCTGTTCCGAAGCTGTGACCTGAACCATCCCGCCATTGTTGAACCAGTTGGAAAGACTGTGTTTGGCTCTGTAAATCTGGATACACCTCTATTCTGTGAGCCGGGAAGCCTGTGTTTGTTTCTGAAGAGCCGGTCGCACCCTCTATTCTGAGTCGTGGAGTCTGTGTCGACCCCTGCGAAATTACTCATCACGCATTCCTGTGAACCATCACTGTGAGGCCTCGAGCCATTGTTGAGCCTGTTTGAGAGGCCGTGTTTGTATTTCTAGTTGGCTATGGTGACCATGCAGAGCTGGACTGTACATGGCTTGATGGCCAGTGCGAGTTGTGATTGAGCCTGTGTGTGTTCTCTCTCTAGGTGAGGGAGGTGGATGTTGTTGGAAGAGGTTTCTTCCAAAGAGTGTCCAGCACCAGCTTCAGGCTTTGAGACTTCTTGATCCGACCTGTTTTCGAGACCCAAAGAGGGAGATTAGCACTGATGGACTGTGCTTGTGAAGGTGTATACTCCCAGGCGGAACAGGCATGTGGGGAATGAGAGTCTGGTAGTAGTGGGCGTAAGATGGCATCCTGGGAAGAATCCTTCCAGATTTTATGTGTTGTTTTCCCTGTAACCTCATCCTAGCCTATAATTCCTTGCCTTGGGATGGAGCTTAGTCCCAGCTCGAGGGTGACCCATTGTTGAGTTGATGAGCAGTGCGGTCTAAGGCTGGGAGGTTCGTGGAAGGCCTGCACTTGGTTGGTGGAATCTACCACTGTTAAAATATAAGTATCGGATTATGCCTTAATCATTTTTTGCAGGACTGTGTTTCTTATGTTATCATGATTTCCATTGTGTATATGAATTAATATGAAACGCTATGGATTGATAATTATAGCAGTAAATAATATGTTTTACTCTGAAATTAAATGTGTTTAATTGTTGAATGCATGTGGATCATATAATACTTGTATGAGTTATGTATAAAGTGGTGTTATAGTCTTCTTTTAATAGTGATTAAACCTTAGTAGCAGAGAATGGGCGCTACAGGACTAGTAAAGGCCACTACCTAATTCTACTCGATATCCAAAAATTGCACACTAGGGGTTTTTGAAGAATGGGGTGGCACTCCTTGACAAAGGACCTATTGTTGATTAAATTTTTATAATGAGATAGGGATGAAGACATGAAGAAACCCAATAGATAAATTGGCCAAATTCCAAATGGTTTGGAATGGATATGTAAGAATAGGCCAAAATCCACTATTCTGGGAGACTTTTTAAGGAACTTTTGGATCTTCAGAGGAAGAAAAGGGAACCTAGATAAAAAATATAGAAAACTTATCTTACTCAACTTTTTGCCTCCTCAACAATATATATAACATTGTTTTATTGAAAATTTCCTAGTTTTTCTCCATTTGGGAGATAGTTGTTTTAGAAAAATAATTCCAAGTCTGGAGAAAATGCAATAAGGACAAAGTTGGCAATTCTAGATTGATGTAGAATCTTCTAGGAGAATCATATTTCCAATATGAAGGTTGTTGTATACTCACCATAACCATTATTGTCAACACCTAATATAAAAAAAATCTTGGTTTCTGATAGATTTGTTTTTATAGGTGGCAAAATTTGGCCTCTGAGATTGATTTTGCCCATAAGAAAAACACAGAACTTGGGAAAAAATGGTTATTTCTAAGAACTATAAATTTTATCTCTAAGCTAATATTGGAGCATGAATATATTACTTAGAAAGACAATTCATTGGAGAATATGCATGAAGGATTAGAATTTGGATAAGTTCTTTAGTGTTCTTTAGAAATTGAGAAGAAGGACCTGTATACTTAATTAACAAAAATTTACAATGTGCATAGTTTCCAGAATTTGAAGGAAATATTACAAATATGGGAAATGAGATGCTTCTAACAACATTATTTATAGTCAATCTTATATAATTAGGGTTACAAATAGAGCAAGTAAAGTTTATAATTGAAGTGCAATAATAAGGAAGAAGAAACATGGAAGATGCATAAAGACCCTACATGCATGAAGAAAAACGCAGAGGACTAAACATTAGTATGGGGAATGAATATGAAAATTATAATGGACAAAGAGATATACTAGACCCATTAGAGTTAATATAAATCATGATGAATTCAATAATAGAAGTGCAAAGTTATATTGATGATAATGAAAGGATAATAAGAACTCGGGAGGAGAGAAATCATAAAAGCACATAGATGTTGTAGAGTATGAATTAATTACAAAATAAAATAAATAATGGATTTGATTAGAGGCATGAGGAAGTGGAAAGGAATCATGTAATGATAGATAGTTACAAAAGATCCAGGTACTCAAGAAGTGCTAGAATAACTCAAAGACAACATTACTCACCCATTTAATTGGCCAAGATATATGCAGATGAAGAATCACAAAGCAATGTAGAAGTGTCCATGTTAGGCATCAAAGAAGAAGATACAAATTGGACAATTTTTGAGGTGATCTTGGGAATCTTAGGCCACCAACCTTTGATGGTTAAATAAAAAGGTGATATGACGTTGAAGCATGGTTGCTTGGAATAATAAAATATTTTCAGTTGCATAGCTACTCATCCAATATAGAAACCATGATTGCTATATACCATCTAAAAGGAAATGCTTCTATGTGGTGGCACCAACTAAACAAAGTCAAGCACATCAATGAAAATATGATCTCTTGGAAGTAGTTTAAGAAGTATTTCCATCAAAAATATATTTTAGAGCATTACTATGAAAAAAAGATGTAAAAGTTTTTTGTGCTCAAAATGGGAAATATGACAATGGAAGAATATGAGAAGAATTTCTTGAAGATACTAAGGTATGTGGGTTATATAAAAGAGGAGAAGGTAAAAAAACATAGGTTCTTAAGTGGACTACCATCATTTTACAAGTACAAGATCCAATTTGATGAACCTAAGACTCTAGAAGAGACCTATATGAGCAAAGAAAAGGTAGATCAACTTTCCAGAAGTCCTAGAAGGACAAGAATATGGAAAAATTGGCCAAAGAATGAAGGGTTTCAAACATCCTTTCTTAAGGAGAAACCCTAATGCATACCAACAAATCCAACTAACTCAAAGTGAATCCAAGATGGTAGAATCTTTGGGAAAAGATACAAACCACCAATCAAATGTTGGGGATGTAAAGGAGAACACATGTATAGATATTTTCCTCATAAGAGAGATAGAATGAGGACTATGCACAACATACATGAGACAACTATAGTGGAAGACGTGGGTAAAAATATTCCAAAAATATATGCAACCCTAGAGAATCGACATGCAAATTGTCAATCAAATATGATCGAAGTGGAAGGTAAGATTGCAAATCATGATATTTCCATGTTAGTTGATTCAGGAGCAAGTCAATTACATTTCCCCTAATTTAGTTTAAATATTTCATTTGAAGAGAAATGAACATGAGAAACCATGATTGGTTCAACTAGCTATTGGAACCAAAAGGAAGATTAATGAAATTGTTAAAGGTTGTCCAATAGATATGAATGGAATCAACACTACTTCATATATGAAAATCATGCCCCTTGGATCATATGTTGTACTTATTGAAATGGATTGGTTGGATATGCATCATGCTAATCTAGATTTCCATAAAAAAACGTTTACTTGTCTTGATGAAAAATTAAAACAAAGAATAATGAAAGGAATTCCAAGACCCATTTCTATAAGGGAAATTTAAGCCTTACAAATGAAGAGGTGCGTCAAGAAGGGATTTCAATTATATCCAACTCATGTGAAAGAGACCGCCAAGATTAAGTTTCCAAGTCTTAAGGACTTTCTAATGTTGCAAGAGTTTGAGGATGTATTTGGGGAAATATTAGGTTTACCATGAAAGAGAGATATATATTTGTCTATTGATTTGATCCCTGAAGCTACCCCAATATAAAACACTCCTTATAGAATGAGCACACTAGAATAAAAATAGTTAGAAATGCAATTAGGAGGATTTATAAACAAGGTGTGCATACACCCAAGTGTCTCACCTTGAAGAACACTAGTATTCTTTGTGAAAAAGAAGGATGGGACCTTGAGGCCGTGTATTGATTTTAGACATCTAAACAAATCTATTGTGAAGAAAAAATACCATATACCCATAATTCATGACCTCTTTGATCAAATAAAAGGATAAAATACATTTTCAAAGATAGATATGAGATCAGGTTACTATTAGGTAAAGATCAAGGATGAAGAAATAAACAAGATATATTTTACAACCAAGTATGGGCACTATGAGTTTGTAGTGGTGCCATTTGGATTAACAAATGCATCAACTACATTCATGTGCTTGATGAATGACATATTCAAAAATTGATTAGAAAAGGTTGGCATTGTGTTCTTTGATGACATACTCATCTATTACATCTCATATGAAGACCATGAACAACATTTAAGGTTGGCACTATAGGTGCTAAGAAAGCATCAAATGTATGCTAAGTTGAGAAAGTGTTATTTTTACCAGAAACAAATCCATTACTTGGGCCACATAATTTCAAAGGAAGAGATAGCAGTGGATCTAGAAAAAATTGAAGCCATTAAAGGATGGACAACACCAAGGAATGTAACGGAGGTAATGTCATTCATGGGGCTTCTTTAGGAGATTCATAGAGGGATTCTCCAAGAGTTGTTCATCCCATCACTTCTTTGTAAAATAAGGGAATTAAATTTTAATGTACCTCAAAGTGTGAAAAATGTTTCCAACTACTAAAGGAATTTCTAACTAGTGCACCCATTTTGAAGATTTCATATCCAAATGAAGATTCTATGGTGTGCACGGATACATGTAAAGAGGGACTTGGTGGATTCCTTACTCATAATGGGCATGCCATTTGTTATGAGTCCAGGAAGATTAAATAACATGAAAGGAATTATACCACACATGACATGGAGCTTTCTACCATGGTCCATGCACTGGAGATGTGGAATAAATTTGAGTTGAGTATAGACCATAGTGGTATGAAATATTTATTTGAGAACCAACTTTAAATTCTAGGAAAACAAGGGGGTTGGAGATTTTGAGAGAGTGTGACTTTGATATCAAACATATCAAAGGAAAAGAGAACAAGGTTGTTGATGCACTCAACAAGAGGATACATGTAATGCATGATACAACCATTAGCGTCTATAGATCAGATTTAAAGAGAAGAATTTTATAAGTTGTTGTTTAAGATGGGTATTACCTACATGTAAAAGAAGGCCTACAATAGGAATATGTACAACAAAATACAAAGAATATAAATATGGAGAAGATGGAATGTTAATGCATAAAAATAGAGTTTATGTTCTTAATTCAGATGAATTAAGGAATTTGGTACTAAAAAAAAAAAACATAATGTTCCATATGATGGACATCTTGGTTACCAAAAAAAAATTTGAAACAATAAGAATCCAATACTTTTGGCCAGGAATAAAAAAATATGTGGTTGATTACATAGCTAAGTGTATGGAATGCTAAAGATTAAAATTTGAGCACATACACCCAACATGTTTGTTACAATCATTGTCAATTCCATAATGGAAAGGGGAAGTAGTCACCATTGATTTCATCACAAAGTTTCCTAAGACAATGAGGCAACATGACTCAATAATGGTAATGGTGGAAAAATTGACAAAGGATGCTTATTTATTCCAATTAAACTAAATCATGAGGCAACTAACATTGCAAAAATATATATGAGGAAAATTGACAAGTTGCATGGAATACCTAAGGAAATCATGTCAAATAGAGATCCAACGTTTACTTCAAACTTTTGGAAATGATTGTTTAGAGGATTTTACACAAATCTAAATTTTAGTACAATGTATCATCAACAAATAGATGAGAAGATAGATAGACTTAATCAAGTAATTGAATATTGTTGTTGTACATGCATCATTATTCCTCACATGCATACTCATTTACCATTGTGTGCATGAGACAGTTCACTCCACCTTGCATGCATGCACTGATTCACTCCATCTTTCATGCATGAGCTAGTTCACTCTACTTTGCACGCATGAACTAGTTCACTTCACTTTGCATGCATGAACTAGTTCACCCTATTGATATTATGGTAGTTGTGGGAGGTATTAATATCCATGTGTAACCTTTGTCTAGAATAGAATATTCTAGAAGAAAGAGAAACCCTAAACAGATGTGTAGAAACCCTAGAAGACAAGTCGACTCAGTAAAAGAATTAATATTAAAGTATTAGCTTATGAAAGGACAAGTCGGCCTAGACAAGTGACAAGAACCACTTTAAATAAGAGATGATCTATCTCATTTGTATAGACTCACTTCACTCACTCTCTCAATCAAGGATAGCATAATTTTGGAGTTGCAATTGCAAGATAGGAAGGTGGATACTCTGGGGTGTTTCTTGGTCTCTCTCTCTAGCGCCATCTAGCCTAATATGGTCACCATATCTTCTAGTATCTCTTGGTGATATTATTGGTGATGTATTGGAATATATTGGTGGTATTCTTGGTGGTGTCTTGAAAGAAGTGTAGTTGCAACTGCTGCAGATAAGTATTGTTCTTGTTTTGTGGCTTTGGGACTTTCTTTCTGGTAAGCTATCTTTGGAGAAAGATTTGCTCTGGTTGTTATATGTTGGTTATAGTGTTGCTTCCAGAATCATTCTATCTAGAAAAGGTTATGGTGCTCGGGGATGGCTACGTGCCTATGGTTGGATGACAATAGTGATATTGTCTATGGTAAAACAAGTACATCAAATATTTTAACAGGTTATGGGTCCACACCAGTTTCAAGAAAGTATAATTGTTGGAAGGTAAAGTGGCAGTTTTTTGTTAAGCTCGTTGTGACACCAGTTGCAGCTGTAACTAGGGTTTCTAATTTTGCAGCTGCAACAAACCCTAATCCAACTCTTTGGGCACCTTAAGTGAATCATTTTACCTAATTTCTGGATATTCTAGTGCACCCTAGCCTAGCACACCCTTTGATGTCCTCAGCCAGCAAAAACGTCAAGTTTGAGTCTTTGGGTCAAAGTCAAAGTCAAAGGATGAATTTTGGTCAAAATTTATTTTGTAGTCAAAGTTGAAATTTCATAGTTTCTATCTTGTTCTAATAATTGAATCTTCTTGATTTAGTTTCTAACCTCTTCTTGTCAATATGGTGTTTAGTTTCAGATTAGAAGACAAGATGAACGATGTTGTAAATTTCACAAGTATGCAATTATATATGTTTTTCATGTTATATCATCCAGCAAAGCATGAGTGTTTTTTGAATGGAATGTACAAGAGACCTTGTCCAAGCAATGATATTGGATTCAGTACATTCATAGGAACAAGCAGTTGAGGTTCCAGGTTCCAGGTTTGATTGATCAAATTGTTAAGTTTCAATTTGCACATATCAAGTTTGATAGATGCTATAGTTGTGACAACAATATTTGAAATGTTATATTACTGCTAGGTATACTTGGTTTCATGTAAGTACTATTGATATAGATGCTTGTTGCACTTTTTTTCAAAATGAAATAACATATCCTCTAGGAGATATTTCTTGTTTTTCTCTGGGGTAGGTCACCTTGGTGACTCTATGATGACTACCATCCTTGTTACCATAGATATGTTCTTATGAAAATGTTATTGGAAACAATTTTTCTCTTATTTTTCTTGTTCTAGGAAGGTCACTGAGAAGGAGTTAGAGTGACAGTTGAAAACATGGAGAAGATGACCCCATAAAGTGATGAGGTAGGTGATCTCACCAAGTACCAATTCTAAAGGAAGCATGTAAATAAAAAGAAGTTTTTGGACATCATTCACTCATATGTGTGTGGACCAATGTTAACATCCTCACTAAGTGGGATAGTACACGTTAGATGATTTCAAGACATTCTACAAAGAGGTCGGGATTAGGAGGGAGATCACTACTCCCTACAATCCTCAGGAGAATTGTGTAGTAGAAAGAAGGAACCATTCCATTGAAGAATATGTTAAGGAAATAATGAATGGCCAAAATATATCCATGTTTCTATGGGGAGACATCAAAATATTATAGAATATATGTCCTAGATCAACAGAAGGTTGAAATCAACAGCGATATGACTTTTTATGAGAATATTACCTTCAGGAAATCCATAAAAGATTCCATGGATTCCAACGATAAAGAGGAACATGAAGATCCCAAAGAACAAATTGTAACATCTCGCTCTTGCGCACACTGATGGAACTTATTCTTTGAAGACACTTGCTTGCAAGTGATCCATATTAATATACTATTGGTCGTTTGATTATGATTATGAGGCATTATGGATATGGTGATATGTTATTTTATTGTATTGACATAGACAGGTGCTATTGACTGGGTTCTCCTGAGTGTGCAGGACTTTGGACCTCGAGGATGCAGAGGCATCGATGAAACCCCTTGGACTCCGGATCAAGTCAGGGAGTGGACTGTTCGGCTGATTATTGTTGATGTGACATATGTACCTATGATTAGATGTTATGATGATAGACTATTTTGCTGACATGATTCGTTGATGATGCAGGCTGACGATAGCTTGTCGACTAGACTCACATGTGGAGTAGAGGGGTCACGCACGAAAACCCCAGGCTTTGAGGGAGAGGTGTGGAAAATAGCCTTGCCAAAGCCTACTAGCACTCCCGCCGTGGCTCGAACTATAGGTTAACATATACCTAGTTCAAGAAGACCCACGATGTCGTGAGGGAAGCCTGCGATAGTCGCTCGCGATGATTCTAAGTGGCATGCAATAAGGTGGGGGCCTTATTCCCTAGAGGCCCTTAGTCTCCCACAAGATCACCTGGCAGAGTATTGACTCCAGGGGTTTTTGATGTCTACCAAGTCATTCAAGAGGCGAGTGGCACCCTTGGAGCACGTAGTGCGTCCTGAAGGGCACGTCGTGCAAGGAAAATGGAAAGAAGTGAGTGGCACCCTTGGAGCACGTAGTGTGTCTTGAAGGGCATGACGCGCAAGGAAAACAGAAAAAGGTGAGTGGCACCCTTGGAGCACCTAGTGCATCCTGAAGGGCACGTCGTGATTTCAATGTGTAAGTGAATAAACCTAGTCGACCTTAAAATGAATGACGTGATAAGTAAGATTTAAAAACAATTTCCCTAATAAAAATGTCGCCCAACCTAGGAAATTAAAATCTAGGTCTAAGTGACTCTTGTGGTAAAAAAATAATAATCATAATTAAACATGTAACGAGAAGGGGGTAAGAAATTCAATCAATTTATTAAAATCAAATTATATTGGGGGATTAAAATTTTAAAAGGGAAATTATTGTTTATCTACGTATGCTAATTAAATTTTATTAATTAAAAAGAAAAAGGGGAAAGAGGTGGTTTTTCTACACTTGCGAATTTGAGTTTTAGTTAAAAAGGGAAAAGAGGGAAACTTAAAAGAAATAGGAAACTAAGGGGAAAAAGGGGAAACATAATGAAAAAGGGAAATGTAAGGAAAAAGTTGAGTGTCTAACTTATTAAGGAATCTTGCCTTTAAGAACTTTCTAACTATGAACTCAACTAGGAATTTAGTAAAGGCATAAGTCATTTAATTGTGTAAGAGAATATTGGGACACCAAGGAGCAATTTTAGGAATGCTTTTAGGTGGGTGAGGGAAATAGGAATAATTAAATAACTAATGAAATTAATTTTCTGGTGCAACTAGGGGGATGGGTGACATGTGTACAGGGGACGTTTTTTTCTGATTAAAATAATGAAAAAGAAATTAAATGAGAATTTGGGAAAGAAATCACTTAAAAACTCTATAAAAAGGATGGAGGCGGAGGAGTATGGATTTGATTTTTATGCGTAGCATTACGCTGCTGAATTTTTGTCTTGACTGACTTATCTTGTGGGAGTTGGGATACCCAGCTCGGGTAACGAGTGGCAGCTTGACCTTGCGAGACGAGTTGGATGCTATTTGTTCTCTGGTATAGTGTGTGTGGCCCTTTTGCGAATCAGGGGGCTCGGGGGGGGAGAAGAGTACCCCTAGCATTGGTTGGGAGGTACCGGTGAGGTCACATCGATCGACAAGCAGAAGCTGGATGGAGCACGCAGGACAGAAACTAATGAGCGATCGCATTGGGCTAAGGTACGCTGGTTTAATTGTTACTTGCAATGAATTTAAATTTACTCATGTTATTTCTCTGTGCTAGTTTAAGATTTCATTTCCATGTGTTGTCTAGCACCTTCCTTCCTATGTATTGCAAACCCCTTGCTTGTTGTTTTCTGAATGAATTTCCTTTGGCGAACCCAACTTATGATTTCATTGGATTATCTGTGTGGGTTTTAATGTTTATTATGAAGAGATTGTGATTTATCTTCCGCCCTTATCCTTAGGTCATCACTCCATGCATAAGCAGTCGGCTAGGAGCCGAATCGAAAATCGTCACTTCGGTGTTTAAAGACCTATAGATTCTAATGCCCTATTTTTATGTCCATGGATGATGAGTGAAGGATAATTTTTGCCCAACCATCTACCTCACTTATATCAATGTTGATTGATTCATGGATGAGCAATTAGTCTTGCGCTTTCTTGTGATTGATTTCTTCTGCATTTTGGATGGTAAAAATATGTGTTTTGATTGATGAATCCCAACACCTTGATTGGTAAATCTCGACGTTTTAATATGTTAATGTATGCACTTATTTATGGTGTGTCTGCAATTGAATATTTGTTGACAACGAATTGAATGTTTGTTGAGGACTATGTTTAACCTTTGTCGAATGTGAATTGAATATATATCAAGGACTGCACTTTAGATGGAATGTGTGACTGAGTTTTTTTTAATTTACCATTCATTGACTATGAATTTACACTTCCTTTTTATCTGCGTTTTGGACCAATTTTGACTGCGTTTACATCTCCCCTTTTCTTTTAAAAACGACTTGACACAACAAATTTTGTAATGAAGAGACAACGAATTCTGGTGGTATTTAGACCACGATTTTTCATTACTTACACAGAAATTTCCATAACCTTTAGGCAACTAATTTACCCACTATCTAAATTTGTTTTCTTATGTAATACTCAATTAAATCTTATCTTTATGTGGCAATGATTTTACCTCTACATCTTCATATCTTTTTTCTAGCCTAATCATTTAATTTCTTTGCAATGTTAATTTACATCGAATGAGAAATTACCAATGTTTAAGGGACAACAAATAAATTGCTTTGATATTGTGTATAACAGCTAAATCACATAGCGATTTTATGAAGCGTTGTTCATTTTATGGTAAGCGATTTATAAATGCTTGCATTTTGTTTACTTATATGTCTTCAATGATTTAATGTTAAGGTTGCGAGCTTATATGTATCTGCAATGTATATTATGCCTATGTTTATTTCTATGATATTCACGGTGAAATTCACAATGCTCTACGCACAGCGAATTTGGGTAGCGTTCATTATGGTTGCAATAATATTCTGACAACAATTTATATGCACATATAGCAAATTAATAATCAAAGAATGCCTTGGTATTCAGAACATAAACGATTTGTTGACAACGTATTGATCATTACCTTTGTTGGACAATGATATTTATTTATCATCTAGTTATGGTTAATTACACAGGAAATTAGTATTTAATTTATATCAGATATATCGTATATATATGCTAGTTATATCATGCTTAATAGATGGCAGTAGCGTATACACAACCACATAATAATTTGTAGACAATAATATTAATAGACTGCATTATCGCATTTAATATACCTGCAATTGAATAATTAATCAACAGTTTTGATGATAGACAACAAACCCAGAAATAGTTATTCGTCGACAGCTAGATTGTTGTTGATAGTAGTTTCCCTTAATTTGTATCTGAATAGTTAGTCGAGTGATGTTAGATAGTGATCCCCCCCAAGATTTTATTTGCGAAGGACAACGTTTGTACTCAAAAAATTTATTCACAGTAAACTCACCCATAATGCTAATTACCTAGCGATTTTTACAGCTCATATGGAACTTATAGTTATGGATATTATTGATCTTAGACAGATACATCTTTCTTTTTATTAGATAGCATTGTTGATCTTCCTCACATCTTTTGATAGCAATTTTATTAGATAGCGTTGTTGATTTTTCTGACAGCTTTGATAGTGATTTTATTAGATAGCAATGTGGATTTTATAGACAACAAGATAAATGCTATCCAACCAACTATTCATAGATAGATATTACAGTTAGAATGTGTGATCATGGTTAAACCTAGATTTTGATAAACGACATTGTGGATATGTCAACTATCTTGACCTAAGTCTTGTTTATTTGGGCAGGGTAATGAAAGGGTTGTGGGAGTTAACTTAGGCTGCAAGGAATTACATGTTAGTAAATGACAAGGGTAGTGAGACCTTTATGTAATTAAAATATTAATTAAATAATAAATACTTATTGTAGAATGGATTCTCGAGGGAGAACTTCTTCAATGACTATCAACGTCATTTAATTAAATGTACGAAATTATTTTGTTGTGCAAGGAAATTATTGTGTTGTATGAATGTCATATTCGTCTTGTTGACTTGTCGATTGGGTGCTAGGGTTAGTCGTTAGGTGTTTAGTTAGTCCATTGATCTTTTAGAGCATTGAATTTAGTTGGTGTTGAGGGTCCAGTTTTGTTGTTGCACCATGGTTGTTGTCACGCCTATCATCTAATGACGGCATGAGTCCTAATGAGGGGATCATTGTGCACCCTAATGGATAGAGGCGAATGATAACTTTGTCGGAGTCTGTGTTTCCCGTTGTGGGCATTTGTTCGTTGTAGTTGTTGTTGGTGCTTGGGTTGTAATGCCTTCATGTGTTGGGTTTGGCACACCATGGAGGTTCTAGTTACTAGTCGTGGAGGCGGTTGTTTCGGGATTGTGGATGTTGTACTTTAACTTGTAGGCGTTGTCGTGTTTGTGTCGGGTGGGTAGTCGTTTCTTTCTTTTTGATTTACGCATGTTTTTCCCAATTGATCGATGTGCTAGTGTGTAGAGGCATTTCCTGTTTCCTGATCTGCATGCGTGGTGTTTGTCGTCAGGTTGTGTGGTTTAATTTTTGTCTTCATTGCCTTCCTTCCTAAAAACAACAAAACAAATTGCACTTTTTGCTTCGCTTGGATTCGTAACGATTGGGGTAGTTACATATGGTATCAGAGTGGGTTTCGACCCACGACTTGGGATCACTACGGCTTACGTTGATTTGATTTATGATTATAAGGTTACTAATTAATTGGATTTGTATTCGTGTAGGTAATGATGGTTAGAGGACGTCGCAAAGGAAGATGATGA
Source organism: Picea engelmannii (assembly GCA_009831015.1). Lineage (NCBI taxonomy): Eukaryota > Viridiplantae > Streptophyta > Pinopsida > Pinales > Pinaceae > Picea > Picea engelmannii. The sequence goes on along the minus strand of ML798642.1, from coordinate 1,846 downwards.
GGTGCTAGGGGAGGAGGCGCAACGCCCCCAGTAGCATCCATGCCTGAGGGATCTAACCCCCAGGGAGAAGAACAGGTTATCGGGAAGGAACAGATAATGGTGGGTGATGTGGTTGGGTTGATGAGGTTTTTTCAGCGGATATCTGAGGCACTGATTAGTCGTTTGGACAAAGATGAGGCCATGGCATCGGCACCCCCTGAGGGTCCACTGCGCGCTCCAGTCGGTACTGGTAGCATTCACCGATCCATGGTTGGAGAATATGGTGATGTGCTTTTCACTTCACGACTATACCTCCAACATGAAGGTCCCCATGGCAGTCTTTTAACTGAATGGGAGCACTCTTCTATGGTGGAAGATGCTCCTGTCACAATTGAACATGGCCATCGAAGATGTGTCATGAGAACTGTTCCGAGAGAGGTACCTATCAGAGGAATTCATTGAGCGTCATATCAATGAGTTCAACGCCTTGTGATAGGGCGGTCGTAAGGTGCCCGAGTACGAAGCCCGTTTTATGGAGTTGCTTCAATATGATCCACACCTTAATACTGAGAAACGTAAGGTCAACAGGTTCTTGTTTGGCATTAATGTCAACATTTGTGCAAAGATTAGGATTCTGATACCGCGAACCTTGCATGATGTCATTCAGAAGGGCCTCATAACATAGGAGGAGCTTATCAGCGAGGGTCAGAGCAGGACTCCAATGAGACCAGCAAGGCAGGTGCCATCTGGTGCGCAACAACATCATACACCAGCTACACATACGCCAAGATATTGTGGCTTCTAGAGAGGATCCACATTCACTACACCTCAGTGATCGACGCCACAATAGCGAACTCCTTACCGAGGACCACATCATCAACAATAGTGTCGACTGCAACAACAACAGTTCAGGCCTATTCAAAAGAACAAACCAGGATTCCAGGTCGATGGGTCGTCAACTTCTACTTCGGGTACCAAGATTATTGGACCAAAGAAGGGGTGTTGGACATGTGGGGAGCCACACTACCAGCACGACTGCCCAGTGGAGAGGACTAGAGCATCTGGATCAGTCAGACCCACTACTGTGGGAGATTTGGGCAAGGCCCATCGGATTCATGCAACAATGAATAACTGCTAGGCAGAGCACTAGTCGATTATGCTCGAGGCGTCAGGTACCATTTTTGACCAGACCCTTAGTATTTTGATTGATCCCAGTGCTATTGAGAGTTTCATTTCAGGTGCAACGCTAAAAAGAATTAAGGTAAAGGCGGTCTAACAAGATGAGTTTAGATTTGTAGAGATGGCTTCGGGAGCCAAAGAGAAGGTTGGAGGGAAGGTTATGGGTTATAGCCTTAACCTGGGAGAGTTTGTCACCAAGGCCAACCTATACATCACGATATTAGGATATTATGACGTCGTGATCGGTATGGATTGGTTGGAATCGCATGAGGTGATATTCAACTATAATATGAAATGGTTGAGCTTGGTCAATGATGAGGGACAAACACGTGTGATTGTAGGTCAAAATCAGGGAGTTTCCCTGAGGTTCATCTCTTCCTTGCAACTATGGAAGAGATTGCGCAAGGGGTGTAAGATTTATGTGATCCTTGCGTTAAACGAAAAGGGAGTAGCGAAAGGTCTAGAACACCTTCCGGTGGTAAGAGAGTTTGCGGACATCTTTCGGAGGATTTACTTGGGATGTCATTGGAGAGGGAATTAGATTTTACCATAGACCTAAAACCGGGGACTGAACCGATAGAAATAACTCCCTATCATATGTTGACCCCAGAGTTACAGGAGTTGAGAATGCAATTGAAGGAGTTGTTGGACCTGGGACTTATATGTCCAAGTGTGTCACTATGGGGTG